>MU228075.1:1692416-1736842 GCA_018584345.1 Thuja plicata
TGATTTTTTTCCAAAAAATTTCTCATTTTGCGTGTCCGTACGGCCCTTGTAGGCCAATTTTTTTTCCCTGTGGTCACAGTAACCAAAATGGTCAAAATTTATATGTATTTTGACTCTCCTGGGCCTTCTGAACGCAATGGCAAAGTCTGTTTTAGCTTAAATGGGTACAAAAAATAGCGCCTCCTTAGAAATCACAAAAAAACCCCAGAGAGGCTATGACTGACGTCTTCGAATCGCGGCTTCAAAACACCTTCAAACCAGATAGCGGCAGGGTGGCTCTGATACCATGTAGGATTTGAGAAACATGCAAATCCATAGAGCCTGAATACACCTGCACGCAAATGACCTGATACAAAGTAGAAGCACAAAAATGAAAAAGCAGAACTCAGAGATGCTCAAAAGAAGAAGCACAATATTATTCTCTAAGTTATGAAAAAACATTACAAAGTTCAACCTATAAAGGTGAACAAACCCTAAAACATACAAGCTAGGTTGCACAATATAATTAATATAAAGTATTAATTATATGCACCTAAGAGATAGCTTAAGCGAAAAAGAGTATGAACTAACTGATTACTCTAACAATTTCATCTCACACAAGAATTTTTAGTTTGTAGTTTTCATGTATAGGTCAACCTTGACCTATACCCCAAGTTGAACTATACTAGGGAAGTCAACTTGTTCCTGGGACCTTCAGATTTTCACAGTTTACAACTTTTAGTTTCCAGATTCCAGATCCAACACAGTTTCATTTTCCGATATAATTTGACAGTCATTTTCCAGATCTGAACTTACATCTTGCATTTTCCTTCAAGGTGAGTATATTCCTCCTTTTTGATTTCATAACATTTATTTTGATCCAATTTACTATCATCCATACTTCAATACATGCTTGCTTTACTTGCATTTCATCTAAACAATTAACAAAATAGATAAACATAAAGGGAAAAGTACATCTAAGGAAGGAAAATAAAAGAGACCTTTGAATTGAAACCCCAAAAGGAATTGGAATTTTTCAATAGTACGCCTACATCCATTTGGGTTGTACTAATCAGATTTAGGTCCTCCAACGATTATATTTGAGGGACTCTCCTGCCTTCTCCTTCCTCTTTTCCCTATTGTACATATGACTTGGTGAATTCATCCTATCCCCTTCCTTAGGTAGGTTCATCACCATTTTCTTATTTTACACTATCTACATAAGAGATTGCATTAAATCTTTGTGTGTGTGCAAAAAATGTGAAGAAAGGAGCACAAAGTATGCCCCCACATTAAAGTTATTATAAACACCTTAACAGGAGCAGTGTCTTTAACATAGCATACATGCACCCATAAGAGATGTTTCCTCAGTGAGATGCCCTCTACCAAGGACAAACCAAGAGAAATGAACACATGAAAAAACAGAGGACAAAAGGGATCTTCTAACTTTGAGGTCAATATAATCACATGATAACTCATGTATATCAGAATTATATCTAAATAAACTACCATCATCTTCCAAAGGTAGAAAAAATACAAGCACAATGGAAGAAGGTCACATAAGTGATATAAAGAAGAGTCTTTTCAGGATGGTGTTATGGAAACAAAAAAGAATAGTATCTACCATTTTGGATCATCCCCGGTCAGACAACACAAAGGTACATTTACGAACAATAACACATGCATGACATAATATGTACACAATATATAGAAGAAATGATATATAAATAGAGGAATGTCATAAAATGTCGATTGCTTTATCACCTTGTTCCAGTAGAGTAACAAGGGTCATCTAAAGACATATAAACAAAAAATATAGAAAGAAACACATCATGGGGTATGCACATTACAATAGGAAAACACAAAGGAATTCACCATACAAGAGAAACTAATCAAGCATATCGCCTGCCTCCCCATATCAGTTTGTATCATTTAGGGAAGGTGGAAAACACACAAGAGGAGAAAAATCAATCACAATAGATGGAATAATAGCCAGTTCCAAACAAGGAACATTTTGTAAGGATGGGCTGCTTTTGTTGTCACTAGAACTAAGAGATAATTATTTTGCAAATATAGTTAGTAAATCATGATTAGTATCAATAAGCTCATACATATCATCAGAATCACTAACATGAACATCATTTGCATTAGAAACATTTAAATCATCATCAAGAGTATCTTCTTCGCCCAAATTAATCAAAATAGGATCTCCAATCCTAATAAAATCATCATGTTTGTTCAATTTTATCTTTTAAGATTAACTTCCTCCCTTGGAATATGCATAGGTTGATCAAAGGTAATAATTAGTAGGTATCTTAGGAGAGGAAATGTTTTGGAAAGCATGTTCAGAAGCTCTAGAATGATGTTTATGATAATGATCATGAGAACAATAGTTATGTTTGGTTTTGTTTGAAATTTGTGTTAGTATTATCAAGTCTAAGATTACTGGGGGGGGTGGTGAATCAATAATCTACCAATTCAAACTTTTCATCAACTATTCAACCAATTGCAGCAATAAATATTCATTGCATGAAAAACTAAACAATAATAATAAGCATCCACAACCATGCAACACAATAACACCAAATTTTTTCTCATGGAAACCCAACTGGGAAAACCACGTGTGGGGATGACACCCACTAAAATCTGTACTCTTTTGAAGTACACCCAATTAAGAGCTTAGCCATGTTAAAAGATTACAATATGCCCAGTTCAGAGCAAGACCCTGTTAGGAGTCACTCAGTCAAGGGATTTACCTCTAGCCCTATTAAGATATTTACCCTAGTAGGAGTAACCTTATCAAAGGATTTCAAACCCTAATCAAAGATTCACCTTGTTAAAGGATTTATGATTCAGACATGTTAGGATCTACTCAGTTAATGGATTTAGCTTGATGAAGTTGTTAGGAATCAACAAGTAAATGATCTAAGAAAACAACACTTCCTTTGCTAATACAGATCCAGTTCAAGCTCAATCTATGCTACACATGTAGAAACACCTCTCTTTTCTTCCTTTTCTCAATCGCACCTCTACATCCACAATATACACTTGTATATTTCATTATTTTACATATTTATACAATACAAGTACATTAGGGAAATTAACTGCCTTACAAAATGTTTTACAATCTTTTTTGCTCAATGAGCAAGTCCTAAAACATGTTAACAATCTAGAACACATTCTAACTAAATCATGTCGGCCTTCAAATCCATCACACATTGATTTCACAAAGAAAAGTCAAACCATAATACATTCTTCAATGTTCTTCCACAACCTTCAAGAAATCCGATCATAATGATCACAAACATGCCAACTCATCAATCCTCATCAATCATCAACATCACCACGGTCTCTCAAACACATAAAAACTCATCACAACTTGATCTAACATCACCGGTCAAGGATCTCACTAATTATTCTTTACTAGTCCTAAGAAATACTTTAACTCTTTTCCTAAACGACCTTTTGTCAATTGAAACATAGTCTTCCGCTCATCAAAACATGTTGTGGTCACAACCACAACCTCATGACATATCCAATATACACATATTATGACCACAATATTTGAATCCGAACATTTTTGAAAAAATCATCAAATCATTCCTTCCAGGCTTCATCTCGTTCTTCCCGTAACCTTCCAACCTTAAATCAATCATAACTCACACAATACATAAGATAAATATTTATGATCATAGATACAACATCTAGAGACATCACATATTCTTCTTGTATGATCACATACTCTAGTTCATACCACATCTCAGGATTTGACCTCTTGAATATACATCATCATAACAAGCACATTGTCAACCAACAAAAACTAAGTTGACATCAATGAAAACATCATAACTGATCAACCAATTACCAGTTATACATCAAACTCGTACTCATATTAACTCTTCATGAGTTTTACCAACTATTGGCATTATGGTAGTTTTTGGAGGAGATGAATATCGTTCATTTGAAGTTACATAATTGGTTGACATTGATGAAAACATGTTTGAGTAATATGATTGGAGTGACCGGTAAGACCTGTATATGATTGATAAAGGGAAGAATAATTAACTCTGTTGATTAGTGTACATGAGGTATATAGGAAGAACAATTTTAGTAAGATAAATTGGTAGTGGTTGAGTTGTAGAGAAAATAAGATGATGCAATCATAAAGGAGACATACATATGGTATGAGGAATCTATGGTTCTAACCGCAACAACTAATTGGATGTTTTAAGTGAATTATGTTTTTGATGTGGAAGGTAGTGTACCTATTGAGTCACCAATCATAATTTCATGATGAATCAATTAAGGCGATGGATCTGAGGTTGGATATTATTCATGGAAATATATATTACGTTTAGGGATGACATATTAGGTATGATTGACACTCATTTTGAGAAAGTTGGTAAATATTTTGTGCTGACTTTTATGGAAAGTTTTTAGGTCTTAATCAACTTAAGAACACATTATATAAGGAAATATAAATCATGTGATTTAGGGTTGTGATCATATTTCCAATTGCAGTGATCAGAGATTGAAGTAGCAGAGATTAGTACAGTGTCATAAAGCAAAGGAGCATAGAAGATCTGATAGGCAAGCAATGTCATTCTACATATCATCATTGTCGTTGTTTTGTAATAGTTACAATGGGTTAAATCCCCTAAGAGGGTAGATCCTAACAGGCATTTATTGTAAATCCTTTAACAAGGTAACTTCTTAACTAAAGGTTGAAATCCTCTAATGAGATAGACTCTAAATAGTTTTTTGGTACTTCTAACAAGGTACTAGTCACTTTTAATAGGGTGAACCCTTGAAAGGGTATTGTAGCTCCTAACAAGGCAAACATTTTTACTATAGTAAGGTAATTTGTGGGTGTCATCCCCACTGTGGTTTTCTCCCTCTAACAAGGGTTTCCACTTAAAAAATATGTGTCATATGTGATGCTTTTGTGGATGCTTGATGTTGTTTACTTATATTTGATATTATCAGTTGCATGTTTCATTATTTGGAAGTTGCTGATTACCTTTGTTAGATCAGTGGTGAAATTTATTAAGTACTTGTTTACATTGATTCACCCCCCACTCTCAGTGCTTGTGCATACTAAAAATTGGTATCAGAGCTCCAGTTCTCTTGATATTAAGCTTAACAACTTCACGAAAAGATCCCTAAAAACCAACATGGAGAGTCACAAATATGAGAAGCAGTTTGAGGATGCAAATAGAGTAATTAATGAACTAGAGGAAAAGATGAAGTACTCCATTGGAAAAAGAAGAGAACTCACTAAGACATTGATGTAAAACTAAGATTAATTGATAAATTGTCTAGAGGTAGTGTGTCTGAAGAATCCAAGGAAGCAATTGCAGATCTATTGGATAAGAATAGCGGACTTAAAGAAGAGGTGGAAAATCTAAAAAGAGAGCTTGAAAGTCATCCTATCAGGATGTGTGAAGAGCTTGAAGGAAGAAGAGTTGTAGAGGACACAAAGAAAACTATTGAAGATTCCCTAAATGCTAAAGATGAAACCCTAATAGAAAAGTTGGAGAAACTATTCACATCAGAGCAAGAAGTTGTTGTATTGAATGAACACTTACATGACACAAATGAAGAAAATACTGACATCTTAAGATAAAATGAGGGGTTTATTAAAAATAATGACAAGTTGAAAGAAGAGCTTAAAGATGCAAATGATATACTAGATAAATTCAACAAAATTTCTACTAAACTTGATGAACAACTTGCTAGTCAAAGGAGGATGGAGAGAAATAATGTCTAGGTTTTTCAAACTTTGAAGCTAGCAAATCATCTGGAACTAAGGAAATCAATGCAGGAGATGAATCAACACCCAAGGTGAACAATAACACTGGTAAAAGAAGGTATAGACTAGTATGTTTTAATTGTCATAAGGATGGTCATACTGCTAATGTTTTTTGGTTTAAACCTATTGGTCCTAATGTTAGACCTAAAGGTCCTACTGCTAGATCAGATCATTCCTATGGTAGAGGTGATAACTACTATGCTAGATCTAATGCATTCCAAGGAACTTGTTATTATTGCAATAATTTTGGACATAAAGCTAATGAGTACAGGGAAAGAATCAATAGTCAGTGGTCATATGAATACAACAGTCAAAGACCTAATAATCAGGCTAACCAGTCAGATTTTGCATGTTCTATTTTTCACAACAATGGACATATGGATGTGAATTATAGATTAAGGTCAGCTAGAGGAAATGCCAGACCATGAAATCAAATAGTTATGGCTTTTTATATGTGTAATAAAGTTGGTCATCTTGCTAGGTCATGTAGGGCAAGAAAGAATACCAGTGGTCAACCTATGAACAAAGATACAAATGATAAATGTAAGAGAATTGATGATGTTGAAGAAGTTAAAAGTGAAATGAAGAAGACATGGGTGAACAAAGGTGAATTAAAATATTCTGAATTGATTCAGATCTCCACAGATTTAGGAAATGTGGAGAATTCATCGCTGAATTAAGTCTAATACATGACTTAGGGGGAGCACTAAAAGGAAAATCCTAAACCACCCCTATTAGTTAATGAGAAATAAGATTCATATGCATATAGAGATGCCTATTTGTGATTTAATAATTTTAGTTAAGATAAAGTGCTATATTGGGTTTTGTGCGTTGTATATAACGATTGTTATGTTATAACCATTGTGATCGGCGAAAAACACTATGTGACCTTTGAAAGCAATCACTACATTCTCAATGGTATAAAGATGAAATAGTAAACTCTTTTGTTACTTTACATTCTTTCAAGTGAAAAGAATTTGTAAAAATTTTGAAGTGATTGTCAGCATTTCTTGTGTGCTACTTGATATTTTGAGTAGTGAATTGTATCTGTTGTCGAAGGAAACCTATCGATGAAAGTGGAGGTTATTATTTATTGAGTGAAGATTCTACAGGAGTGTTACTGCTAAGAGATATTTTTTTCATTATGGATACTCCCATGATGATCAATGTTCTAGATAAGCCAAGACCTGTATTCAAGCTAGACCCGTTGAAGGCCAAGGAGAATAATCATATGGGTGCCCTATCATCAATACCCTATGGTGTACTTCTAACAGAATAAATTCATTCATTCATACACTATAATTTGGAAGATCTTGAAGCTGATGAAATTGATGATGAATTCATTACCCTGAGTGATGATGTAAAGTTGAAGGAAGAGCATATGCATTTGATGCATAAAGGATTTATGTATGCAGTTGAGATTCATTATGATTTCCATCTAGATTGGATTATATTTGTGCTAAGCAGAGTCCATGATCAGTTTATTTGGTTGGAAAGACCTCACAAGATCAAAAAGGAATTAATCAATCATCTTACTGGATTCTATATGACCGGTGATGCACCAAATCTGCGGACTATTGCTACTAATTTTCTTACATGCTTGACCAAATCCAAGAAAGATCACCGAGAAATGACTATTAGATACATTGAAAACAAAGAAGTGAGATTTTATTCAATGGTGTTTGGATACAAAATGTACCCGTCTAGTCATTTGAATAGTGTACCTAGTGGATCAATTCATGCTACATACATAATGGTGAAAGAGGATGTAAATTATGACTTATGTGAGATGGTAAGGAGCCAATACTTTGTGAACATGGACAAGATTAAGAAAGACAAGAAGAAATCATTCAAATATAGTTTAATCCTGGTATGTATGTATTTATATCTATAGAATCAGTTTCCAAGAATAGGTCCTATTACATGGTTATAAGATCAATCGGTAGTTATGCAAATTAAGTAATGCATCAAGACATTAGGAGACAATTTCAATACTGTCATGTGGGGATAATTTAAGAATTTTCAAGGAAAAATGTACTTAAGAGAGAAAATCCCAAACAATATAGTTTAAAAGTACAAGTATGATATTTTCTTTATCGTAGATACATATACATGTATGTTACAGGTAGTTCAACCTAGAACTTCTCGGGTACTAGCTATGGGTTATGAAGTAGATGGTAACTTAGTTACTTTACATGCTGATGTGATTTTGTCAAAACCTATTGATACTTCTACACCTAGATTTGGAAAATATGAGGAGTCAAAGAAAAGTAAGGAAATAAGTTGACAATATAGCCAAAATGAGTGGCATAACACAAGAGATGGTGACTATACTTAGGAAGAAAATGGAAAGTGAGAAGACAGGTACATTGATGTTGCTGAAGGCAAGAAAGATGAGGTTTGAGTTGAAGAAGTCACACCCCTAAGAGTCACTAGGAGTTAAAAACTAAAACAAACTCAAACTACTACTACTCCTACAATGAATAAGCCACAAAAAGAGTCACCAGTGACCGTACAAAAACCTACAGAAGAAAGAAAATGAAGACATCTGGCTATAAAGAGTCTAAGAACAAGAAGGAAAGTAAGGACAAGGATGAAGAAAGAGAAGTTGAAATTGAGTCTGAAAAGGAAAAGATGGAGCTAAAAGCTAATGGGAAGAAGTCCTCTATAGTAGGAAAACCTACTATGAAATCTGTAAAGGTTGATGATGCTAGTAAAATTGATAGCATAGTTCAATATGTTAAGGAGAATGGACAATGAAAAATGTTGTGAAGTTCTTTGATACATGTATCATTGAAGATAATAAAAAGATAGAAGATATAGTCGTAGAGAGTCTACATAATTTTTACAAAGCACCTAGTGAGTTATACAAGGAAATACCTAAAGAACTGTATAAGGTAGCTGACAAAAGATGGAGAGAAGCTTTGAAGGTTGATAGAGTAATGATGGAGCAAGAACTTGCACTTTTGCAATGTGAATTATCAACTAAGGATGTAAAGATAATGGTTGAAGCAATGAGAGGAGAATTCAAGACAAGGAACAAAGTCTCAAGGATTCTTATTGGACAAATATAATTGGTAAGAGATGAGATAGTGGAATGAAGACATATTTTTTCTATTAGTATGAAAGGAATAATGGTTTTGAAATTGTCGGTAACACCAACACTGAAAGTTAGGTTTAGTGCAACCCGACATAGTAACTTGATAGAGAAAACTTGACAAAGGAACCCGACAAGAAAAATATAGTGCAACCCAACATAACAAATGATAGAGGAACCCAACAAACCAAAGAGAAACCTGAGCACCAATCTACCAAGAGACAATTAGAATCCCAAGATACGTGGATCTAACTTCCACGTCAGATAAAACACTTGTGTTTTATATTTATCTTTTCTATTAGCTTTAAATCCATTTCTTGAGGGACAAGCAATGTAATTGTAATTGTTTTAATCAATCTAACTAATTAGAAACATGCAAACTAGGAGATCAAGGTCAATTTGTAAATATTTGATCATAGAGTTATCATTGTAATACGTGAAACTCATATAGGTCAAATTCATTGTATAAATAGATATGTAATCTATCAAAACACATGTGTGTGATGATGATTGTGGCTGAGGAGCACATCTATGGATCAAACTAAGAGTTTTATGTAGAAGAACAACCAAGGATGAAATCAGTTATCAAGAACACGAACCAAGGCTACTGAGCAAAACAAAGGTATTGATCAATCACAATAGGTGATAAATATACTTGTAATCTTTATTGGATCTATAATCAACAATTGTAGATTGTATATACTCATGTCACTAAATATTTTTGACTAGATTCTAACAAGTGTAGCAAATAGAAGAAATCCTTGAGAAAGGTGGATTTAACAATCCTTTGTAAATCTCTTAACCAAGTACACACTAAACAGTGTTGCTAAAGCTCTTAACATAGTAGACCTTAACCAGTCTCTACATGATACTCCTAAAAGGGTAGATCATTAGATGTGATCAAAATTATAAGCCTTAACCGACCCCTTCCATTCTACAGATAGTGAAGCTTTGTGGGTTTCATCCCCACCACAATTTTTACCTTCTAACAGGGGTTTTCCGTGTTACCAAATCTTGTGTCATGTGTCTATACATTTCATGAATGTTTCTATGAATGTTTTGCATGCTAAATGAATTATGATTTAATATAACATACACAAAGATAGAATAGCATAAATGGTTGGTAATACAATTGATTACTAAAAGGATTAAGGTTAAGTGATAAAAGTTTTGAGGGTATTGATTCACCCCTCCCCTCTCAGTACACACCGTTCTATTATTTCCAACAGTTGGTATCAGAGCTAGATCTCTTATTTGGAAAATTTTAAAGACTTAAGAGAAAACATCATACAATGGAAAGGTACAAGCTAGACAAGAGCATTGAGAATCAGAAGTTAGAGATACATATATTCTATGAATAATATAAAGAAGCTAGAATCAAGATTAGACAGTTGCTAGATGAAAGAAATATTATGGCATCTTGATGTAATGAAACTGACTGTCATGAGGAAGAGATACCTAATTTATTTGAGTCTCCAGGATCTACATCAAGCAACACATCATACACATATGAAGGAAGCATTACAAGCTAGAATGAAATCAATCAAAATCTAATTGGACAAGTAAAATCACTACAAATTAGTCAAGAGACACAGATGGTAAGAATGATTGAGGTTATGAATAATGCCCGACAAGCTGAGCAAGAAAGAACAATAGCAATTGATGACAGGAGGAAGATTATTGAAAAGCTACAAGAGAAAGAGTCATAAATACAAAGACTTACAAAACATCATCATGAGATCACCAATCAGATTATTCTTATGAGTCAGAAGGAAAACTGAATGAACATAGAACTTAATGGAAAGCTGGAATCTATTGGTGATCTAAGAGAAGAAAATGAAAGATTAAAGCATGAAGAGAGAATTCAGAAACAACACAATGACATGATCAAAAGAGCTGAAGAAAGCACCAAAAGAATGGATGATTTTCTGGATGGACAAAGAAGAGTCAACAACAATACCAGACTAGGGTATACCGAGAATGGAGAATCACCATACCAAGTTGATCCAAAGAATGTCTACACAAATCCAAGACCAAGAAAGCAGTCATGCAATCACTGTGGAAAACTAGGCCACACATCAAATATTTGCAGGAGCAAAATAAAAGGTATTCCTGAATCTACACCTTCATTCATAGAAAATTGTTATAAATGTAACAAGAAAGGACATAAAGCATATGAATGTAAATCTGAGATGAAACAACCAAAGAAGGAAACGTACATGGAAAAATAATATCCTACTTGAAAAATGCATGGGCAAACATCTCTTGAATGCAAGAAGAAGAAAAAGAAAGCATGGAATCCTAAAGATCAAGAAAATGCTTATCAACCGAAAAGAGTTGGTAATTCATATGTTTGGGATTAAAATACGTGGGCAAGCTACACAAAATGTAGAAAATTTGGTCACATTTCTACAAACTACTTGAGAAAATGGATGAGAAAGTCTAGTAGTTGGACTAACCCTGGAATGGCATGTTTACACTATCATAAAGTTGGTCATCTAAGAAAGGACTGCAGAGACTGAGTGACAGAGACAAGCACCTTTGCCAATGGAAATACCATTGAAGACATCAGGAAGATGAGAAACAAAATGTGGAGGAAAGCTAAAAAAACTGATGATGCTGGACCAAGCAATAGAATTGGTGACACCTTATCCAATAGATCTGATGACATCACCACCCTCACCTACGATGAACAAGTAAGTATGGAACTGCACTATAATAAGTTATTCTTTACATCAGTTCCATTACACATAGATAAAATGCCAAATTAGCATGATTAAAGATGCACTATGGTATTACTTTTTATGATTATGTGAATTCAATCTCATCAGTTAATCCATACCGAAAAGCATCGGTTAACATACAAAAGCTAAGTTGTCAAAGCATATTGAGAATCATCGGTGTACACATGAAAACCAAGTTAATCAATGTAACCCGAGACTTGTTGGTAATCAAGTAAAAAGCATTGTTGTCTTTGTCAGATACCGAGATCCATCGGTAAACATGTGAAAAGTTGAATGAGTTGACACTTGCCCCGAGCATCGTGTTTTCACTGAATACAAAGTTGGCATGTAACCTAAGAAACTACGTCCTTGACACCCAACAAGTGGGTAGAGCATTAATTGCACCACTTAGGGCATCATCTATAAATAGGGCAAAGAATGAGCTCATTATTCACAAAGTGATTTAGAGAAAAGAGAAAAAATAGAGCGATCAGATTGTAGAGCACTCCAAGAAGATTCATGACATTAGGATTCCATACAACAACAACTACAAAAGGTTGAAGTAAGTAAAAAAGATCACCGAGCTCACTATTTTATTTTATGGAAAAGCCCTAAATTCACATAAACAATGGAAAGCACCTCCCATGTAACCAAGATCAAGAATGCAAAGGAGAAGGTTAATCTGATCAAGAAATCCACTTGTGAAGACCCCACAATGCTGGTGCATTCTCCATAATTCCACTTAGGGTTTTATTAATTGAAGATGTCCATTCCTACATACATTAAAAGATCATCGAGATAGGAGATCTTTAAGTTGATCAAGCTTACAAGAAGCTTTGCACATGCGAAACCATTACGGAGGAACACAAACACATAGAGGTCAAATGGATGACTTGTGCCCTAATGTTCTCAAGAGAGTTCAAGACCGAGTGGATTCAGGTAGTGCTGAGTAGAGTGCACGATCAAAATATGTGGCTAGATGAGACAAAATTGAACACCAAAGATGTGATACATGTTGTGACCGATTAGCCTATAACTGACAAGGCTAAGGCTCTCAAAAACCCTTCTCGTCTCGAGATAGAGAAGATGATAGGTGCAATATGGGATAATAGAGGATTGAAAGTTAACACCATCATTGATCTAGAACTCAAGTTTGGTGCATGTGTACTAGGATATAAGATATACCAATCCAATAGGATAAACAACATAGCATATGGAGCAGTTGACACTGCTTATAAGATTGTCAAGAAAGCTCTGCAATTGGATCTATCCAAGATTCTACTGAAGCAGTTAGATGAAAACATGGGGACAATCAGGTCCAAAAAATCAAATTCATGTAAGTTTTGATCACTCTTAATGTGTACATTTTTCTACTTTCAGAACTTCTTTCTATCTATAGGAAATTTCAACTAGGATACTACCCGACCAATGACTATACAAATCAGTGAATTCATCAAGTCACTAGGCGACAACTTTGTATCAGTTATGGATAATATTTCACTGGATTTAAGGAAATAATGTAGAAAAGAATGAGGATACCAGAACAACTGGTAGAAAATTATAAAACTAACATTTTCTTTATGGTGGACACCGATTACACATATATCAAACCAACTATACTGAGAACAACATGGTTAGCACCACTTGACTATGAAGTCAAGATAGATCAAGCCACCAATTCTATTGAAGTATTGATAAATGAACTAGTGGACAAGTCACAACCTAGGTTTGGAACCTATGAGGAAGCCAAGGAAAGAATAAAAATAGGCTGAGTTGTGAAGAAAATTGATAGAAAGAAAGAGAAAATGGTAAAGACACTGAAGAAAAAGTTGTTGGTAAATGATGAAGAGTCTGAACAAAAGGATAACACCGAGGGATAGTCACCCATCGGTGAAGAAGAAAAATTGAGTGACTCAGAATCTACAGAGTCCAATGCACCACCACCATCAATAGCAAAGAAACCAAGGACCACTGCTGCATCAAGGACTAGAAGTTAGACAACAAAAGTTGCAACTACATCACTGGTAAAGAAAGGAAAGGTGAGAACTTATAAAAGAAAGCCTCAAACATGTCAAACATCATAACCTAAGAAGAGAAAGAGATTCATTAGAACTAAGTAAGACATAGATGACACTGAGCATGATGAAAAACCTATTAAGAATAAGTTCCCTACCACAATTGATGAGGTATGTGTAGCTACCATCAAGTTAGGTTCAATAACAGATCCTAAGATTAGGAAATGGCTAACATTGGATCCCGAGGATCAGAATAAGTTAGAAGAGGCAATCATCACAATAATGTGCATATTCAAATAGGTACCAATACAATTTGGAGATAAAATGCCTAAAGAAATTTTAGACAAAATTTTGGCAAGGTGGACATATGCACTAAAGGAAGAGAAACAAATAAGGGAAAGAGCCCTAGTTTCAGTTATGCCACCCGAATCTAAGATGGAAGAGATAGAATAAATGATGAAGCAACATTCCAAAAGATTCTCACCAAAGTTAAGAGCCTACAAAGTTCTACAGGGACATCTAATTGAGCTTGACAGAAAAGTGAGGATGAATGGAGAAAAATACTCGAGGTACCCAAAAAGGACACAGGCCCTAAGCCACAATTAGCTCTTACTGATAAGCCATAAAATGAAGAGAATCAGGCTAAACTGAGCCTAGAGAACATTACTATAACCGATGGTGAGGATGTAAATGAAGAAGCATTGAACATAATAGATTAAAAAAATATGGACACTGCAGATGAAACATGGCCCGATAATACTATCATTGAAATTACTAGAGAAGATCCTGCAGATGAGGTAAATAAAGATGAAGATGTCACTATTTCCCCAAACCAAACTAAGGAACATGACACAACAAAAGATACTTCTCGAGTAGATACACCGAGACAAATATCACTATTGATACAAGATATAAACATTATCTTAGAGAAGGAGAAATCACCCAAAAAGGATGCAAGCATACCCGAGGATAAGGGTGAAAAAGAACTGAAAGACACATCTGATGAGAAGAATAAATATGGAGAGAATAAAGAAGCCAATGAAGAACAAAAGGAAATAGGAAGAGAAAAAAAAGCCAAAGGTGAAGAAGAAAATAAAGGTGATACCACTCCTAAGGATACTGAAGGAGATACCGTAGATAAGGCTGAGGTTGATGTGGAGACATCCACTCCCAACTGACAAGAAGAGACCAAGAAACATGATACATGTTCACATACACCAAAGCCTTCACCAAGCACATCAGACCAAGCAAAGGAACTTGCTATGATACTACATATAGGTTATTCCAAAACACTTTCCAAGAAGAAGAAGAAGAAGAAAAAGAATCCAGTTACACTGGAAGAGATAATTGAGATACCAACCTATGATCTGAGGACATTGGATCCAGAGGCACTCACAAAATATGCAGAATTATGTAGAAGAAAAGCTATCCAGGATAAGCTAAAGAAGGGGACAAAGGACACTTGGGTACTCGAAACAACAAGGGATATTCTTCAACATATAGTACCTAATACAAAAATTGATCAAAATGCATCAATCATTGATCAACTAGCCATTCTTACTGAAGCCATCCAATCACAGAATGTGGATGCAGAAAAAGTTATTGAAGAACAACCTGAGAAAAAGTATCAGTATAAATAAATAGAGAAAATCAGCCAGGAAGTGGTAGAGAACAAGGCGAAGCTATTTGAACAAGTAAGTGAGTTAGAGCCTATCATTTTAGAAGCAATAGCCTTAGTTCAAAAGTTAAGCACTTTAGAGAAATTCACTAAGGAGAATAGTGAAAAAATTGCAAAACTAGATGCAGATCTAAATTCTAGTGCTCAAAGTCTCTCAACAACAGACAATGTAATATAATTTCACTATGCAAAGGTCATAGAAGAAAATAAGTTGAGACTCCAAATTCAAGAGGCAAAATCAAAGTTTAGAGATGAGGTAACTGAGCTACAAGCTCTACTCTTACTGAATTTGACACTACTGCAGCAACATATGAAAACAAAAAGGCAATTGATAGCCACCTCAGAGATGTCTATCACCGACAACATCTATGATATGCACGTGAGGATCACATTAGAGAACATGGATTTAGAACACCTTCAAGAGAAATGGGAGAAGATGATGGAGAACATGAACAACTCTCAATCCCACATTTTTGACAAGTTGTAAGTGATTACACCTTTGTCCTTACTATCAAAAAAGGGGGAAATTGATAGGATACAAAGGGGAAAATGATATGTATAAAAAAAATGATAAGTGTATATACATATACTATACTGGCATATACATAGGGGGAGTCATAAATGACAAGGTGAACACATGGTGTACATTACTAAACATATTAGTATTTTTCACATATCAGTTTTTGATACTAATGTCAAAGGGGGAGATTGAAGACATATTTTTTCCATTAGTATGAAAGAAAAAATAGTTTTGAAATTGTCGGTAACACCAACACCAAAAGTCATGTTTAGTGCAACCCAACAAAATAACCTGACAGAGAACACCTGACAGAGAAAACCTGATAGAGGATCCCGACAAGAAGAATACAGTGCAACCCACTAGAACATATGACAAAGGAACCCGACAGACCAAAGAGAAACCCAAGCACCAGTATACCAAGAGACAGTTATAATCTTGAGAAATGTGGATCTGACTTCCACGTCAGATAAAATACTTGTATTTTATATTTAGCTTTTCTATTAGCTTTAAATCTATTTCTTGAGGGACAAGCAACACAATTGTAATTTTTTAAATTAGTCTAATTGATTAGAAACATGCAAACTAGGAGATCAAGGTCAAGTTGCAAACCTTCGATCATAGAGTTATCATTGTAATACGTGAAACTCATATAGGTCAAATTCATTATATAAATAGACATGTAATCTATCAGAACACATGTGTGTGATGATGATTGTAGCGGAGGAGCACATCTATGGATCAGAATAAGAGTTTTATGTAGAAGAACAACCAAAGATGAAATCAGTTATCAAGAACAAGAACCAAGGCTACCAAGTAGAATAGAGGTATTGATCAATAATAATAGGTGATAAATATACTTGTAATCTTTATTAGATCTTTAATCAGCAATTATAGATTACATATACTCAGGTCACTGAATTTTTTTGACTACATTATAACAAGTGTAGAAAATAGAAGAAATCCTTGAGAAAGGTGGATTTAACAATCCTTTGTAAATCTCTTAATCGAGTGCACACTAAACAATGTTGCTAAATCTCTTAACAAATTAGACCTTAACCAGTCTCTACATGATACTCCTAACAGGGTAGATCATCAGAAGTGATCAAAATTGTAAGCCTTAACCGACCCATTCCATTCTAAAGATAGTGAATCTTTATGGGTTTCATCCCCACCACATTTTTTACCTTCCAATAGGGGTTTTCTGCATTACCAAATCTTGTGTCATGTGTCTATACATTTCATGAATGTTTCTATGAATGTTTTACATGCTAAATAAATTATGATTTGATATAACATACACAAAGATAAAATAGCATAAATGGTTAGTAACATAATTGATTACTAAAAGGATTAAGGTTAAGTGATAAAAGTTTTGAGGGTACTAATTCACCCCTCCCCTCTCAGTACACATCATTCCATTATTTCCAACATGGAAACATGGATAAAGTTAGTGAAATCTATGACAAAAACCAAGAATACATCAGTAGAAGAGAAAGAAAAATATCAAGATTCTAAAGTTGAGGAGATCAGAGAGGTCATTGACAATGTTATTTCTTATATCTCTGAGAATATTCAAATCATCGATTCACAACCAAAGGATGATGCATCATAAGAACATAATGCAGAGGAAGTGACAAAACTAAAAGTTGAAGAACAAAAGATTGATGCAGATGTATTGTCAGTAAAGAGGAAATTAGACCTAAATGGTGAAGCTAGAACATAGAAGAAGAGAAAAACAAAGAATTATAATAGTTCTGAGGAAGGAGATGAAGGATAACCTGAAGATAAAGAAATCCAATCAACTATTGACATTACTAAGATGAGTCCTAAGGAGTTGATGAAGATGTCTGAGAAGCTTAGATAGAAAGAAGAAAGAGATAGATTAAAGGGAAAAAAGAAGAAGGTTAGAGTACTAAAATGGGAAAGGAATATCATTAGTAATCTAGTACCTAATATGACATATGATAAACAAGACAAACCTATTGATCAGCTGGGTATTTTGGTCAAAGTTGTTTCTGATCAAGTACATAACTTGGAGAATGTACTAATGCAGTTAGCAATGAAAGAGTATGAGAAGAAATGAATTGACAAGTTGAAAGATATTATATCAGTAGAAAAAGAGTCACTTAGAGTTCTAGTGAACAAAGTGAAGGAAATCCTACAGGAGGTAGGACTGTTACTTGTAAAAGTGTCCAAATTTACATCTTTTACAAAAGATCTGGAGAAGAAGAGAGAGGAAGCTCAACAAGAGCTTAATGATTTAGTTAAAAAATTTGGTCCCCTAACAAGTTCAGCTTATGAATACAGTGCTAAGGTCAAAACAATTACACACAGTAAATGAGTTTCCAGAAGAGCAAGACAAATGAATTATAACACTTAAGGACTTGCAGACCTACTTAGCTCCCACCATAGATCTTATACAACGAAATGTGAGAGATGCAAAAACCACACTTAGTATACCTAAAGTGAGTACTTTGAATGATATGGAGGGGTTAGAATCAGTAATACATGGGAAAGTTTTATCTATGGAGCACTTACCAGATTCATAGGAAAAGTCATTGGATTCAACAAAGACAAAATTCATTGATGTCTTTAACAGAATGTAATTCTAGTATGTATTCGAAGTATGTACCCATACAATGCAGGTCAACACTTTCATGGTTATGCTTAACAAAGTTTTTGCCATCAATGCCAAAGGGGGAGATTGTTGACATTATGGTAGTTTTTAGAGGAGATCTAAAGATTGGTCATTTGATGTTTCATAATTGATTTTCATTCATGACAATGTGTTCAAGTAATATGACTGGAGCGACCAGTAAGATCAGAACATGATCGGTAAAGGGAAGAACAATGAACCGTGTTGATCGTTGTACATGAGGTGTATAGGAAGAATAATTTTAGTCAGTTAAATTGGTAGTGGTTGAGTTGCAAAGAAAAAATAATAATGCAATCATAAAGGAAATATTTATATGGTATGAGGAATCTATGGTTTTGGCTGAAACAACTAATTGGATGTTTTAAGTGAATTATGTTTTTGATGTGGAAGATAGTGTACCTATTTAGTCACCAATCAGAATTTCATAATGAACCAGTTAAGGAGGTGGATTTCACATCAGATATTATTCATGGAAATGTATATTACATTTGGGGATGACATATTAGATATGATTGATACTGATGTCAAGGACATTGGTGAATATTTTGTGCCAACTTTGATGGAAAGTTTTTACTCTTAAGCCACTTAAGAACACATTATATAAGGAGATCTAAATCATGTGATTTAGGGTTGCGATCATATTTCCAATTACAATGATCAGAGATTGAAGTAGTAGAGATTAGTAAAATGTTAGAAAGCAAAGGATCAAAGAGGATATGATAGGCAAGCAGTGCCATTCTAAAGATCATCATTGTTGTTGTTTCTTAATAGTTGTAGCGGGTTAAATTCCTTAATAGGGTAGATCCTAATAGATCTTTATTGCTGTAACATCTAAAATGGTACATTTAAAATGTAGGTGTAAATAATATGTTCCCATTTTATCTTTAGATACACAAAGGAAGGATCCAAATTGATTAACCCTAAAGGAAGGATCAATGCATAAATGAATCAATCATTTGGAAATAAGAGTAAAGAAGAAGATCTTAAATTCTGTTTTATAGAAAAGAATGTGTGATAGGTGTAGATAGATTAAGAACTTTAATTGAAATGGATAGGAGAAAATTACTAACCTTGAAATGTTACATATATGAATAATGCTATTTTTGGGGGTCTGTACTGAGTTTCTAGAAAATCTAAGACCAAATCTAGAACAGAAACACAGAGACGAAAAAAACCCAGAAATATTTTTCCGATCTGACATAGTTTCAATTTTGACCCTCAAGTCAATGTCACCATTGACATAGAATTTATGATTCCAACCTAGGGAAGAATCAACCTAAAAAGTATCCAACATAAAATCTATTTCTGGATCCTGATAGTTTGTCGAAAAGGGTATCCGAATCTGCACTCTAATCAGCCATTCTAAACCTGTACCTACAAGAAAAATAGATTTGTTTATTGGGGGGTGGGAGGGGTTTGTCTTGGTCAAACCCCATATTTGGAATTAACCTCAAAGTATAATTGAAATTTCATAAATAAAATAAAGTAAATGAATAAATTCACCTTGTTTGTAAAAGCCCTTGTGGCAGATTCAAATTCATGGATCCACAAGTATGTAGGCACCAAATGGATGTATAATGTAGAATTTAGGATGTCTCAAATCAATTTCTTGTAGATCTTCAACACCAATCTTGAATGGATCTTGGAATAGGAAGAGGCTTGGAGGAATGGGGATGGAGAAATATTCAACAAGAGGGCTCCATGGATCTTGAATCCTTCAATGGCTACCAATGGATCTCCTTGATGAATTGGATGCTTGAATTCTTGAGAGTAGTTGCTTGCTTCAAATATTTCTTCTTAGCTTGTCTCTTCAATTCTTGAGCGCTTGTGATTTTGCTTGATGATGGTTAGAGAAAATGAGAGGAGAAAGCTTCCTTATATATGAAACTAGGGCACAATCTTCTAGAGAGGCCTACATAGGAGAATTAAATTCCAATTAGACCTATACCCTTAGAAGAGGACCTATATTAAATATAATTTAAGATTTATTTCTCCGAAGACTGAAATAGCCCACCCAGAAGCGGGAATTAATTCTTTCCAAAGTCTGACATCCAGAAACCCTAGAAATAAAAAATTTGTACCTTAGGCCAGAAAAAGGTCAATTATAACCTAGGTCAAGGTCAAGGTCAACCTTGACCTAGGTCATGGTTGAGGTTGAAATTAACCCAAAAAGGTTGACTTTGACCCTGAGGTCAAAAATCCTAGTTTGCAGTTTTGGGTGTTAGAAATAGGCTGGAAAAAGTGGGAAAATGGGGCAGAATAGGGGAAAAATCCAGATCCATGTCAGAGACCCATTCAAAGCACTTGACATGACCCCAAACCACTTAATCAGAAGGCTAAACCAGTCTACAATGTAAGTGCTTCCATTTTCTGAATATACATTTAGCCCCCACTTTAGCAAGAGTATAAACTCAATGCTAACTCTTGGTAAAGGAGATCATAAAGAACAGATAATCTTATTAAAATCAAAATGGAAAAAGGAATCTTCAAGCCCATAGGGAATTAAGTCTTTATCAACCCTAAGAACATGGTAAGAGAGACATCACCAGTTAAGCAGAAAAAGAGAGAGGGTGTGATTACCTCGCCCAATGAGAACTTATGTCCCATTGTGAACCACACAAGGAAATAGTGAAAATGGAAAGATGGCGTTAAACCGCCTAGTGAATGTGGCTACTCACTAGTCAACCCATGAGGTAGATCTAGTCTTAAGGACACCTTTCTGAACTTAAGAGATCAAAATATTATAAATTGAAACTGGAGGGATCAAGAGATCTATATAAATTTAAACTGGAGGGATGAAGAGATCCTATAAAGTAAAAATCCGTGCTTTAAGGACTAGTCTTTAATCCATAAAGGGAAAAAGTTTTAAGTTTTGAAAATATTTTGAACGCGTGTGTGAAAAAATTTATTAGAGCGTATGCCCCCATGTTAAATTCATTGATAACACTTTAACAGGAGAAATGACTTTAACGGAAACATAAACAACTCTACTAATTACGTTTCCACTACAAGATGCCCCTAAATGAAGAAAAATCAAGGGAAATACCGCATAAACATACAAAGAACACAGAAGGGATCTACCTACTGTGGGGTCAGTATGATCATAGGATAATATATATATAGATATGATATTATTGCAAATGAATTGACAACATTCCCCAAAGAAAGTAGAACTAAAATCACAATGGAGGAAAGAGAACTCAAGAGTTACGAAGAAGAGTCTTTTCAAACCACAAAATAGAGACCAAAAAGAATTAGTGCTACCATGTCGCAGATCCAAATAGAGTACACAAGGGAAACATTTACAAAATATAGCACAAGTAGAAAATAACATGAAAAAAACATATAAAAGAATAGAGATACATATAGAGGAATTGTATAATAGGTTTTATTCCTTTATCACCTTGCACCAAAAAAGTAACAAGGGTCCTATAAAAGAGTCTAAAAAACATTTAGCAAACATATTATGGGAGAAGCACAATATAGCAGGCAAACACAAAAAGGGATGCCATGAAGGATAAGCCAATCAGGTGCATCACCTACTCTCCCCATCTCGGTTTATATCATTTAGGGAAGGCAGGAAACTCTCAAGAGGGACTATATCCAATACAGTAGGAATAATAGCCAGTTCCAAACAAGGATCCTCTTGAGAATCGCGTTGCTCAATACTAGGTGTAATTATCAATTAATTTGAAAGCATATGAGGTAAATCAGTATCATGATCAATGGTCTCATATTCATCACTAGGATCAATAGGATCATCAAGAGTATCCTCCTCATCAAGATTAATTAAAATAGGATCTAGGATGCGAATAGGATCATCATACTCATTCATCTTAACATCATTATGAACATTAACTTCCTCCAACACATCTGGCATAGGTTGGTTGAAAGAAGGTAAAGAATTTTGAATAATAGAAGCACAGACCCTAGCATTAGCTCTACGCTTCTTACGGCGTTCATTAGAAGATTTGTTATGTTTCACTTTTTTTGACACATGTTGAGAACTAGGAGGAATAACAACTGGTTCCTTCACAGGTTCTATAGGAGGATTGGTAGGATTCGTAATAGGCTGAGAAGAAATACTGGGAGGTTGAGTAATAGAGCTAGCAGTAATGGATAAGGGAGGTATGGAAGGAGTGGGTAAAAGACCACAGTTAAGATCTATCTGAGGCATGCTAAACTCGACAATCTTACGATGTTTATAGGATTGATATGAATGAAAAAGGTTATCAAGGTGAGGAGGACATGAATTAGGTAATGAAGGCCAAAATAAATCAAGAGTAGCACAATCTCTAGGCCTAGAAGGTTGATACAAAATATGATTAATCATTTTTACTTCTCCATTATGAATAAACTTAAGACATTTAGGAATAGGAGAAGCAATAGTATGCATAGAAGTTATCCAAGGTAAACCAAATTTGACTTGAAATTGATCAGAAGTAGCAAAAAAAATGAAGTTAGTATCTACAAATTTACCACAAAGTTCAACAGGCAAGTTAATAGAACCAAGTGCAGGATAGAGAAAACCATTACAAGTTTGGATCCATGCATCAGATGGATCATATCAATCACATTGTAGGTTTTATAAAAAGGTTTTCCTTAGTAATGACATTTATTAAAGATGTGGGATCAACAAGACAACCATGCGTAGGTATCTTATAAATCCTAGCATAAATATAAAGGGGACCATTAGGAGCCTTAATAGTCTTAGAATCATCAAAGGTAATTGAGAGTTCCCTAGGTCATTTATCCTTAGTTTGTTTATGAGGTTTAGGTGAAAATTGAAGTTGAAGTGAAGGAAAAGGATCTTGAATAGTAGGTTGAGGTGAAACAATGCACTCCACATGATTAACAATGTGATTAAGATCATCCATCTTTGAATCGACAGAAGATGGTTGAGCAATGGTATTAGTATCATGTGTAGGTAAAGGATTCGTATAGATTTGAAGGTTTTGATTAGGATGAGAGATATATTTGTTCCCATTACCATAAAAATTATCAATAGACAAAGCATTAGAATTGATTAAGTCTTGAACCTTATGCTTTAGAGAATAACATTTTTCAGTATCATGTCCATTCTGTCAATGGTATTGGAAAAAATATTTAGAATCAAAGGATTTTGATGCTATCATGGTAGGGAGAAGAGGTCGAATAGGAGGAAAGGTAATCATATTAGAACTTAAAAACCTACTCATAATAGAATGTAAATATTTAGACAGAGGAGTAAACATACGATTCATACGGAAATCAATGGATGTAGTAGTGACATTGTTGGATGTAACAACAACTTGATCAACAACCACATTCATCTATTTATTAATATTGACATAGTTGTTAGGTTTCTGAAACTTATTAGGATTAGGAGCAACGTCACCCTTATCAACTAGAACAAGAGCCATTGGACTGTTTCTCTCAAATTGACTCACTTGTAATTGATAATGATGAAGTGCTGCACAAAGTTGTTGAAAAGAGGTAAATTCAGTAAGCAGAATCTTATCTCTAATATCCTTTTGTAAATTTGAAATAAACATATGCTGAATATCAATATCAGGAACATGATAAGAAATCCAAGCATACAAATTCTTAAATATACCAATAAAATCAGTCAATTTTTCTTTAATGTTTTGTTTACAATGCATTAAATCAGTTAAGGACACTTACAAACCAATGTTATTTTGAAATTGTTGAATGAAGGTATTAGAAATTTGAGGAAAAGAATCAATAGAATAAGAAGGTAAAGAACAATACCATTGAAAGGCCTTATCACAAAAATTCCTAGCAAACAACTTAGCTAAAAATCTATGGTCATGAACATGATCACTACAAAGGATTTGAAATGTTTTAACATGAGTAACAGGATCGCCTTTACCATTGTAATTCTCAAGATGAGGCATATTGGCTTGCTGAGGGACATTAGCAAAAATAATGTCTAAGGATAAAGGACTACCCATGTCACATGTAGGAATGCTAAACTTAGATTGGGTTAAGGATGCAAGTTGTTGTAAAGATGACACAGTTTGGGCCAAACTAATAATTACGGAATCATTAGAATAAATAGGTGGCATAGAAATATTAGGAACACTAGGAAAAGTGTAGGAAGCGGAAAGAATGGAAGACACAACCAGTGGAACACTTGGAACCACAGTTGGAAGGGGATTGAAATAAGTAAAAGGCAAACTATGATATGAAGGTTGTGAGGTAGGTAGAGATATCGGTGGAACACTCACAGGAATAGATGAAATTGGGAGAGATGTAGTCATATAAGTAGGAATGCTAGGTAAAGGAACATAAGAAGGTCTCTCACTAGTGACATGAGGAGTGTATCCTAGAAATTGAGTCTCTTGAGCTAAAGGTTTAACATTCAAATGCACAATATGAGTGATACTACGCAAAAGATTAATACCTTGATCACTATCATGAAGGACTTTCTTAAGAGCCTCTATAGCCTAGATGGAATCTTGACTGTGGTTTTCTTGAATAAGCCAATTTCCCATTTTATCAAGTTCTATTGAAAGTGTTTGCACTTGTTTAGGAGGAAATATTAAAGCATCATCCTCATCATGAGATGAGTGAGAAGAGTTATGCTCCATAGAAGGATTGGAATCGTGAGTGGTAAAATTTTCATTCGAGATCCTAAGGAAAGGAGAGGAAGACTCGGGATCAAAGGAACCCATAAGTCTACGACTTCTTCTAACCGGGATACTATAAGTAGGACTAGAAGTGGTAAAGCTCATACACCAATGAAATGCAAATGAACTAATTTAGGAAACACAAGATTTTGATTTTTGATTTTTGAAATGTAAATGCAAGAACATAAAAGAAAGCTAATCTAATATGCATGCAAGATCTAACATAAAAATATAAATCTAACACCAAAAAAGAAAGAGTTGTCTATCACTGGTTCACCAAAATTTAACATCTAAAATTGTACATTTAAAATGTAGGGGTAAATAAGATGTTCCCCTTTTATCCTTAGGTACACAAAGGAAGATCCAAATTGATTAACCCTAAAGGGAGGATCAATGCATAAATGAATCAATCATTTGGAAATAAGAGTAAAGAAGATCTTAAATTCCATTTTATAGAAAATAATGTATGATAGGTTTAGATAGATTAAGAACTTTAATTGAAATTCATAGGAGAAAATTACTAACCTTGTAATGTTATAGATCTGAAGAATGCTATTTTTAGGGGTCTTCATTGAGTTTCTAGAAAATATAAGACCGGATCTAGAACAGAAATGTAGAGACGAACAAACCCAAAAATATTTTTCTGATCTAACACAGTTTCAATTTTGACCCTCAAGTTAATGTCACCATTGACCCAGAATTTTTGATTCTGATCTAGGGCAAAATTGACCTAAAAAGTCTTTGATAAGAAATTTGTTTCTGAATCCTGATAGTTTGCCGAAAAGGGTACCCAAATCTGCACTCTGATATGCTATTCTGAACCTGTACCTGCAAGAAAAATGGATTTTTTTTTTGGGGGGAGGGGTTTGCCTTGGTCAAACCCCAGTTTTGGAATTAACCTCAAAGTATAATTGAAATTACATAAATAAAACAAAGTAAATGAATAAATTCACCTTGTTTGTAAAAGCCCTTGTGGTAGATTCGAATCCGTGGATCCAAAAGTATGTATGCACCAAATGGATGTAGAATGTAGAATGTAGGGTGTCTCAAATCAATTGCTTGTAGATCTTCAAAACCAATCTTGAATGGATCTTGGAATAGGAAGAGGCTTGGAGGAATGGGGATGGAGAAATCTTCAACAAGAGGGATCCATAGAGCTTGAATCCTTTAATGGCTACCAATGGATCTCCTTGACGAATTGTCTACTTGAATGATTGAGAGTAGATGCTTGCTTCAAATCTTTCTTCTTAGCTCGTCTCTTCAAGTCTTGAGGACTTGTGATTATGCTTGATGATGGTTAGAGAAAATGAGAGGAGAAAGCTTCCTTATATATGAAACTAGGGCACAATCTTCTAGAGAGGCCTACATAGGAGAATTAAATTCCAATTAGACCTATACCCTTAGAAGAGGACCTATATTAAATATAATTTAAGATTTGTTGCTCCAAAGACCGAAGCAACCGACCTAGAAGTGGGAATTAACTCTTTCCAAAGCTTGACATCTGGAAACCCTAGAAATCTAAAATTTGGACCTTAGGTTAGAAAAAGGTCAATTCTGACCTAGGTCAAGGTTGAGGTCGACCTTGAACCAGAAAGGTCAACTTTGACCCTGAGATCAAAAATCCTAGTTTGCAGTTTTGGGTGTAAGAAATAGGCTGGAAAAAGTGGGAAAATGGGGCGGAACAGGGGAAAAAGCTAGATCCAAGTCAGAGACCCATTCAAGGTGCTTGACATGACCCCAAACCACTTACTCGAAAGGATAAACTAGTCTACAATGGAAGTTCTTCCATTTTACGACTATACAATTGAAAATCCTTTAACAAGGTAAATTCTTAACTAAAGGTTGAAATCCTCTAATGAGGTAGACTCTAACAAGTCTTTTGGTACTTCTAACAAGGTACTAGTATTTTTTAACATGGTGAACCCTAGAAAGGGTATTGTAGCTCCTAATAGGGAAAACATTTTTATTGTAGTAAGGTGATTTGTGGTTGTCATCCCCACCATGGTTTTTCCCTCTAACAAGAGTTTCCATGAAAAAAAATTATGTGTCATATGTGATGCTTTTGTGGATGCTTGATGTTGTTTACTTCTATTTGATATTATTAGTTGCATGTTTCATTATTTGGAAGTTTTTGATTAGCTTTGTTAGATTGGTGGTGAAATTTCTTAAGTACTTGTTGTTAGACTAAATTTAGAATAACTGAGAGGGGAGGGGTGAATCAGTTATCCTCAGGTCTAGATGTAATAAATAAAAACTTTCTATATTTCAGATCTACTCGGCAGCAGTAGCATAAGTCAACAACTTTAATCATACAGTTTACTGTCAATTGAAATTAGCTTGTAGAAACATAACAATAAAACAAACCATAAGAATTCACACAAGTTGACACAAGTATTTAACATGGAAACACAATATGGGAAAAACCACCAGTAACATGCTACCAAGTTTTCACTCTTCTGAAGTGATGCCCTGTGAGGAGCCAACCCTGTTAAATGTTACAATAACACCAATTGAAACTAGCCTAATTATGCAATTTTAAACTCAAAAGCATGAAAGAATTAATGCAAATTTGACTATAAGTTTGATGCTCTCAAAAATCATCCTCCTTAATGAAGAAAAAGAGGTCCAATTTATAGAAAAACATGGAAAGAGGGTGAAGAGTTTATTGAAAATAAATGGTGGCCTCTTCATTTCTATTTGAGACAAAAAGGCATGAATTATTTAATTAAAAGGATGGATTATTGCCACATGAGTGACCTTTCACATGGAATTATGGAATCCCCTTTTGAGAATAATTCATCCAATCAATTAAATAACTATTCAATTCCTTTTATGTATATTAGCTAAAGGGGGTGGAATTAATTTATTTTAAAGCACTTAGGACTTTAGGATTAAATCAATTAATCATAGGGATTTTTAGCTAATAAACCTTCAGAATTTAGGAATTAAATATAATGTCAGATTTATGCAAATTTGGGTTTTCTGCATTTGAGACTTAGTCAATTAAAATCAATTAGGAAGAGAATTGCCTAGTAAAATAGGACTTTGATGATGAGAAAATTGAAGGAATGCACCAAAATTGATTGGAATTATAAGGTGCCAATTTTGGGGTGTTACATTTTGCCCCTCTTTGAATTGATGTGCGAGCAGTGCATTGATTCAAAGAACAGTTTGAAGTGAAGATGAAGATATCAGCAATCTAGGTTAGGTTGCTAAGACACCGATCAGATTGAGAAGCAGAATCATCTAAGAAAAGGTCAGAATCGGGGTTAGATTTCCCCAATGTCCACTGATAGCTGATGACGATCTAGGACTATCTTCAGAATCAGGGTTAGATTTCCCCAATACAAAGGTTAGCCCTCTGAGATCTAGGTTAGATTGCCTAGATAATGGTCTAAAGATTTTTTTGAGAGCCATCTTTAGAATGAAGCGTGAATTTTAGGAATTAGGGTTAGATTGCCCCAATACCCAATGAGATTTTAAGAATCATCTTCAGAATGAAGCTTGATCCTTGAGGATCCAAGTTAGAATACTCAGATACCTAGAAAGATAAGATGACAAGATGCGAGACATCAAGATGCCCCTAGAGATTCAAGATCCAGGAATATCCAATTTTGACCATAAGGTACAAAAAAATGAATATGCCCCAAGTGATGAGATGCCCCTAGCGATGGGGACTTTTGATTCAGATCAGACTGATTCAAGAATAATGTGAAAAGATTCAATGATGCAATCATCGTGCCCCCTCGGGAGCAAAATTGAAAGATGACACATCAAATGATGAGAGCGAGAAATCACAAAGAAACAAGATCGAAGATCCTGAGATATCAAAGATAGATCAAGAGGAGATAGAATCTATTTAGAACGATCGAGAGGTCCTGTTGACTAGGTTTGACCATAGTTGACCAGAATTGACTAGAGTTGACTTTGATGAAAAGATTGCAGAAGCTGAGAAAATGACAACAAGAGATAATCTTGACAAGAAAGCAACATCAGAAAATTGACTGCACAAGCGTCTGATCACATCGGTCCCAAAATTTTAAAATGTGATTTTGAGCTACTTAGGAGTGTCAAATTTTGATTTCGATCATGAAAATGGATTTAGAACGGTCCATTTAGCCAAGGATGCAATTTTTGCAGAAAATAGAGCACTTTGAAAAATTAGGTCAAAGACTATATAAGGCTCAGAGGGGTCATTTTCAAATCATTATTCATCTTTGACTTTAGCGATGGCGAGGGCTCCAGCTAACATCGATAGCATTCCCATGCACACACACCGATTTGAGCACTCCCGATGACACAACCAAACAATGGAGTATGACGCACCTGTAAGTAATTGCAACTTGATCCTGTATTTCAGAATTTTTTTATCAATTTTTATCATTTAGCATGTTTTTTAGGCCTTTTTAAATGTGTCACGTCCAAGCTCGCGTGAGGAAACAATTTCCTCGCGCCGGTCCATGTTGCCTTTTGCACGAGGAATCTCTTTCCTCGCGCGGGTCAGGGGTTCCTTGCACGGGCCCCTCCCCTGCACTCGCGCCGTGCGAGATTTCAAAAATCTCATGCGGGAACACATCCTGCCTCACGCGAGTTAGAAAGCTCGCATGAGAGCAGAGTTTCCTCGCGCAGGAAAAGAGTTTTCTCGCATGGAAAACTGGCCAAAATTTGAAAGTTGTCTTTTTCTTGTATTGCAGAGTCAGCCAGTTGCAATATCTCAGAACTATGTGTAGGATATGTCCGTAGCTGTAGTTGTTGTCTTTTTCTTTGAAAATCATCATGTTGAGGTACCGATCCAATTTCGTCACTTACTTTGCAGGTTGACATCCCTGACATCAGTTTTTGATCACATCATCCTATCATGGGTGAGTTACTCTAGAGATTATCAAATGCTGACAATGCCCACATTGATGGGTTAGGATTGAATTACCTCTGTGATGTACCCGGTATTCGGGTAAATCATAGATTACTGGGTGCCTTGGTTGAGCGTTTCCATTCAGAGATGAACACCTTTCACTTGCCACAGGGGGAGATGACGGTCACTCTTGAGGACGTATACCAGATTTTGAGAGTGCCTTTTCATGGAGCTCATGTGGAGTACAACACACATCCTAGAGAGGGTACAATAGCTTTGAGAGCCATTTTTCAGGATGATTTGGTGATGGGCTGGGCCATCTCATGGGAGGAGTTGATACGCAGTTATGGCAGAGATCATCCCTTGGTAGTTGTACTAGCACTATTTATGAGTTGCCATTTGGTTCTTGATCATGGTCAACATAGATTAGAGTGTGGCTGGGGAGTTATGTTGTAGAAGATGCTGGCCGTACCTATAGTTACTTTTGGATGGGGCGAGTGCATGCTCACTCAGATGTACCATGAGATGCACGAGATCGTGTATAGAGGTGCCCGTACCATGGTGGCAGGAGTCATCATACTATAGATCTGGGCCTAGGAGCACCTTCTCATATGCAGGCCGATATTCCATGATACACGGTAGCATTTAGAGCCATATATTTATAGGTATGTAGGACCGATGACCCAGCCCGCGCTGGGTAAGACCAAGCAGTGGAGATCACAGATTGATGATATAACTGTAGTCATATGGAAACCTTGGGTAGCCACTAAGGTATGGGATCATGTTCATCATGAGATATCATACATTTTCTATTCATGTCCTCTAATAGGATGTACCATCACTGTTATTGAGCATTTCTTGCTTACGCGCGTATTGCGCCAGTTCAGGAGGCTACATGATGTGTCTCTAGAGTATTGTATATACGCTCGATTCATCAATGAGATGTAGAAGGGCTGGCAGAGATAGCTTGACAGGGGCCACACTATGATAGATGCTCGGGTACCACCAACCAGGTGGGATTATATGGCCATAGTGACGAATGCAGGTGTGACACCTACATACAGAGACCACATGTTAGTGCATCCATTCCCCAGATTCATATCTCCAGTTGTGCCTATATAGCAGGTGGTACAACCACCACCATAGTAACAGGCATAGAAGGTCCCTCCACAGGTATAGTAGCCATAGGGATAGCAGCCACCTTTACAGTAGCAGGAGAGAGTTGTACGACCGAGGATGACTCAGACTGATATTCCCGTTAGACTGATGGGATCAAATGTAGGTGTTGAGCCTAGTGGTAGTCAGGATAGGACCACTGAGTAGGTAGATGATACCATCATGGCTGATGCTATTCCAACTGATCCACCAGTGAGCGGATAGGTGGCACAGTTGTAGGAGGCTCTCCGGAGGGTTAGAGAGAGAGCCCGATAGTCTCAGAGGGAGCGTGACGAGCTCCATACATAGGTGATCATTTGAGATACATGGATATCAAAGCAAGATTAGGAGATCCAGGAGTTGCGAGAGGCACTAACTAGATCATAGTTGGAGATGAGATACAAGGCTGCTCAGGCTTCTTACTACTATGTTGTGTACACTATTGCAGTTCCTGAGGCAGCGGATCAGATTCAGCCTTTTACAGAGTATGCTAGTGCACAGGTCATTCCCCTGGGACCACCTCCAGTGGGACCTCCTCCCCCTCAGTAGCAGGGTATGCCACCCCTCCACCTCCTTCAGGTGGTTAGATCTTGATATTCAGTGTACCACCATTCTGACATATTGTGCTCGAGTAGCACCCTTGTACATTTTGACTGATCGATATATATGAGCTCAATTTTTTGGCATCATTGTACATGTTTATATATTTCTTTAGATATGTATGTTTTATGAGATGATTTCCTATATGATTAGATGTATGGATTAGAGATGTATGCCATGGATATGCAAATGTTTATGCACATGTTTGATGTATGAAAATGCTATGATAGATGTTAAATGGAAAAATGCTACGTATGATTTGATTTATGCTTATAATGGATGCACATGTGTATGGATATATATATATAAATGAAAATGGATGTATGGAAATGCATTTTTTTGGAAATGAATGTAATGCAATGAATGTAATGGTACTAATCATATTATGTAGGATATTTGCAATATACAATAGGTACTAACCAAAAGAACACGAACGAAGATCAAGAGCGAGGACCGGACACTTGTGCAGTCGAGAGGAAACCTTGAAGAATGAGAAGATGAATGAAGAGAGCATCAAAGCTACCACGATGCAAGCCTAAAATGTGAATGCAAGCCTACAATGCAAGTGCAATCCTAAGCTAAATGCAATCCTAGGACTTGGTTGTTGGACTCATCGTATTTATCATCATCGAGTGCTTTTGGATCATTGGAGTCAATAAAATCCTTATTGGTGCCGATGCAACCATAAGAATATGAATATGACTTTCATCGGTTAAAATGTAGGAAATGAACATAAGCACCGAGGCAAAAAAGCCAAGGTGACCTCAACATTGTTTCCAATTTGATGTAGTAAAAGTTCACAAGTAAACAAACATAGCAATAACAGTCAAGTAGATAGTTTCGACCTCCCCTTGGCATACAAATAAACAAGATCGAGGGATGTGAGGTTTTTCCACCTTAATGTAGAAGCTCCTATCACATACACCTTGTTTATTTGACGTTGCCGAATCATCGAAACCACACCAACAAGCAGTAGACAAAGAAAATATTAGTGAAATTCATAAGAACAGACATCATACAAAGAAAGAGTCAATCATATCTCAGTATGTTTCAAGGCTTACGAATGTGTCTATGTTTAGGGTGTTGAAAAACACCGTCGTGCTTGTGAGTGTATTGTGTTTGGTTGTTATCGAGATACATTTACGTTGTGAGATATCCGATGTGTGTTAAAAAAAACATAGATGTGTCCAAAGAGAGTGTTGAGAAACACTGTTTGATTAGGGTGTTAAAAAACACCAGTTCGTGCCAGTAGAGAGTTGTCCTTTGACAAGATTACTGAATCAAGTGTAAATTGAATCAAAATGGGGAACCATGCCCCCAAGTAATGAATAGATCAAAGCCAAACAATCAGACAGCGAGATGATGAGAGAAATCTCAGAAGTAGCGACAGTAGGCAGACTCAGTGAGAACCACTGGTGACTGTTGCAAGGGATATTCTCAAGCATAAAGATCGATAACGAGATCAATGCATTAGTAGGCAGGCGCAGTGAGAACCATTGGTGACTGATGCAAAAGAGAGTCTCAAGAAGAGATGAAGTGCTACGAAGCATTGACAGGTAGACATAGTGAGATCCACTGGTGACCGATGCAAAAGGAGAAAGAATCCCAAAAGATAAGACAATGCCCCCTAGACAAGAAACATGCCCCTGAGTGTGACCAATTTCAATCCATGTGAGGTCGACAAAAATCTCAAAGATGAATGAAAGAAAAAGCATGAGCACACTAAAGCAGGAAAGTGAACTAAAGCGGGAAAGCAAACTGAAGCAGGGAAGCGAAAGAGCAACTGCAAGAAAGCCAAGAGATGCTACGACAGATAAAGCATTGTGAAACAAGAGGCGCCTATTTACTAGGTTTTCACCATCTTGGTAGAAATTCTATTTTTGCTACCATGACGCCTGTTTACCAGGTTTTCATCAATGACACATTTTTCTCTTTTTCTCTTTTTTTTGTATTTGTATTTTTTCAATTTTTTTTGTTCTTTTTCTTTTTTGATTTTTTTGTATTTTTGATTTTTTCAGTTTTTTTTGTTCTTTTTCTTTTTTGATTTTTTTTGTATTTTTGATTTTTTCAGGTTTTTTAGTATTATCAAGGTGCCTGTTTACCAGCTTTTGACCAGGATAATAGATACATCAAAGCGTTTGCCAGGTTTTCACTAAGATGATCATTTTTTTAGGACATTTTTAAATTTTTAGAATTTTTTCAGAATAAAATATGTACATGAGCATGCAAAAGATATCTCAACTATAGAATTTCTTCAAGTGAAGAGCGTTGATGGGCTCTTTGAGTTGTTCACCTTCTGTAGTGGAGAGCTAATAGGCACCAAACCCAAATAATCCAATAATAATATAAGGACCAAGCCAGTTTGGCTCAAACTTTCCCTTCTGAGTTCGCTGTTGCTGATTTTTAGGGTTCTCTCTCAGGACGAGATCACCCATTTGGAAGTCTCTTGGTCTAACTTTCTTATTATAGCTCTTTGATATCCTCTTTTGATATGCTTTGAGATGATCGAATGCCACCTTTCGATGTTCATCCAGTAATTTAAGCTCTTGTAGCTGAGATATTCTAATGTCGTCATCAGTGATGAGGCCTTTTAGAGAGATTCACAAGGTAGGAATCTCAACCTAAATAGGCAGTACTGCATCTGCACCATAGACTAAAGAAAAGGGCGTGGCCAATGTTGGAGTTCTTATACTGGTGTGATAGGCCCATAAAGCCGAATTGATCAGGAGGTGCCAAACCCATCTAGATTTGTGTATCGTACAGTGCAGGATCTTGAGAATTGTTTTGTTGGAAGCTTCAGCCTGCCCATTATCCTGGGGGTAATAAATAGAAGACCAATGTTGAATGATCTTGAACTTAGTATATAAATTTATCAGATCTTTATTCTTGAACTGTCCTCCATTGTCAGTGATAATAGAGGAAGGTACACCATATCTACAGATTATGTAGTTTAGTATGAACATAGCTACAGATTTTCCATCAGCTACACTGAGAGGTACTGCCTCAACCCATTTAGTAAAATAATCCATCGCAGTGATGATGTACTTATGTCCTCTTAAGGAAGATGGATATATTTGACCCACTAAGTCAAAAGCCCACTGTTGAAATGACTAGAAAGTGATGAAAGGAATAAGCTCCTTGGCTGGAGCATGAATCAAATTACCATGGAGTTGACATTGTTTGCAAGACTTGGCAAACTGTGTAGCTTCCTTCTCCATATCGGGCCAATAATAACCAGCTCTAATAAGTTTATGAGCCAGTGTTAGACCATTCAAGTGAGAACCAAAAATGCCTTCATGTACCTCTTCTAACGTGCGTTTGGACTCATCAGGTTCTAGACACCTAAGGAGGGTACCCATCTAGACCTCGTCTATACAAGTCATTTTCTACGATGATGTACCGTGAAGCACTATGGATAAGGTGACATTTTTCATTTCTAGTATATGTGTCAGGAATAATTTGATCACAGAGATAAGAGTAGATGTGGTGGTAGCGAGAAAAATCATGTCCAATGAATGAATAGATCATCCGGGAGTCAGGGGAGTCATAGGCAGGGTAGCACAATGTCTCCACTAGGAACTCATGTTTGAAATCATTCTCTAGAATTTGTAACATAGAAGCTAGAGTGGCCATAGCATCAACCACTTTATTATCCACCCTAGGAATTTGCTGAAAAGTGACATGTGCAATGTATTGCTTAAGGCTGTCAACCATCTTTTTATAGGGTACTAGCTTTTCATCTTTCATCTAATAGATGTCGTTCACTTGATCAATAACCAATTGTGAGTCTCCAAAGAATTTTAGTTCATTCACTCACCATTAAATAGTGATTTTTAGCCCATTGATCAAAGCTTCATATTCAGCAGTGTTATTGGTACAAGGAAACATCATTTTGTATGCTTTTGGTAAGGAATACCGTTGAGGCGTGATAAATAGAACTCCAGCTCCTGACTCCTGTTGGGTGAATGAACCATCAAAGAACATTGTCCATGTTTGATGTGTAAGATGCATGATGGACTCATCTAGGAATTCCATCTTTAATGGTTGATGATCTGTAATGGGTGTTTCAGCTAACTGATCCATAATCGCCTGCCCTTTGATGGCTTTCCTCTCAACATATTCAATATCAAACTCACTAACGAGCATGACCCATTTAGCTAGTCTACCTGTGAGGGTAGCTTTACTGAGTAAGTATTTCAATGGATCAATTTTTGTGATTAAACTTGTAGTGTGAGCCAACATGTAGTGTTGTAACTTCTGGGAAGCGAACACCACTGCTAGGCAAACCTTCTCAATTATAGAATAATTCATTTTGTAAGAAACCAATGTTCTGCTGATGTAGTAAATGGATTTTTCTTTATGATTTTGATCTTCTTGAGCCAAGAGAGCACCCAAGGATGTTTCCATTGCTGAGATATATAAGATCAAAGGCTTCCCCTGAATGGGAGGCATCAATATGGGCAGATTGGATAAATACTATTTAATCTGTTGAAAGCCTTGTTCACATTCTTTGTTCCAGTCATAAGTCACACCTTTATGCAGAGTTTTGGTGAATGGTTGTGACTTGTCAGCTAGTTGTGATATGAAATGCCTGATAGATTGGAGATGAACTTGGAGACCTCTTATTTGTTTGATGTTACAAGGTGGAGGCATTTCCATTATAGCTTGTACCTTTGCTGGATCCACCTCGATTCCTTTAGCAGAGATGATATAGCCCAATAATTTTCCTGAAGTAACTCCAAATGCACATTTCTTAGGGTTAAGACGCAACCTAAATTTATCCATACAATCTAGTATGGGACCTAGATCAGTGAGATGTGTCTTTCTATCCATACTTTTAGCAAGTGTGTCATCCACGTAGTCCTCCATTGTCCTATGCATCATGTCATGAAATATTGTAGTGACAACTCTTTGATAAGTAGCTCCAACATTTTTTAGACCAAAGGGCATAACATTCCAATAGAATGTACCCCATGCACAAGTAAAAGAAATCTTTTCTTATTCCTCTGGTGCAATTTTGATTTGATTATAGCCAGAGAAATCATCCATTAGCGAATACATCTCATATCCTGCTGTCATGTCCATGATCATGTCAATATTGGGAAGTGGAAAATCATCTTTGGGACATGCCAAATTTAAATCCCTAAAGTTTGTGTAGACCCTAATAGATTTGTCATGTTTAGTCACTGAGGCTATATTAGAGATCCACTCTGCATAATCAATCACTCGGATGAACCCAACTTTTAGAAGTTTTTCCAATTTTGCCTTGATCAATAAAGCCACATGCGGATGCATCTTTCTAAGTTTTTGTTTAACTGGTTTCACACCTGGAGCTATTGATAAGTGATGCATAATGAGATCAGGATCCACACCTGGCATTGTCAGAATATGTCCATGCAAAATTTATCTTTTTTTCTTGGAAGAATTCTGTGAATTCCTTAAGTTCCTCTGTAGATAATGACTTGGCCACATGAATGATGTGTGGATGTTTTGCTGTTCCCAGATTTATCGGCTGAGTTGGCTCAATCAACACTGATGAGCGTTCTTGGAAGTGACTCAGAAGAACATCAAGTATCTCATCCTTAGGCACCTCAGAGAGGTTTTCACCTTTGGATATGTCTTTTCTTTTTACTTTTTTTTCCTCTGATACTACCACAATGTGGTTTTCATCATCAGAGCGCCTATTTTTTCTTCTTTTAATTTTTTGACTAAGATACTTGATGTCAGCCTCGGTCATGTTAACACTTTCTTCACTAGTGGAGGATGTCATGGGTTCCACAGCATGAAGGTAGCAGGCTAGGGTGTAATCATTCTGGAATGTAAGGACTTCACTAGATGAAGAAGGGGAATTCTAGTCTATTAATTCAGGATGTTGGAGGGAAAGAGATGTGACAGGTTCAAGTGCGTTCACAGTATGGTCATCGAAAGTGTTAAATAGAAAGCTGAGAGCTAAACCAATCTCATCCAAAGGTGTGTTTGAATCCTTTTGATCCCTAACGACCAAAGTAGAAGACATGTTAACATTCATAGAATCAGACTCATTAGACCTTTCACTAGACCCCTCACTTATGTCGAGAAGTTTTTCAAAAGATCCTTCTGCCAAACTCTCAAACTCATACTCATGAGAGTCTATATCTAAACTCTGACTTGGGTTCTTGCACCATGAAGGTTTAGGAGTTCTTGCAATACCAGCCTATTCTCATGCCAACTATTCTTGAAATTATGGTGGTACATATCTTTCACCTTGGAAGTGAGGATCTTGCAAGTCTTTCCATTGTTCATAGGTTAATGCATCAAGGGCAGTGGTTTTATCAAAATTGTTATCACTCTCAGCTATACTGACACGTGGTACAAATTTATCTAGCTTAGTGAAGAATGCTTCCAGGTCTGGAGGAATGGGATAAGGAAAATAGTCCTCATCTGAGCTATCTTCTATGGTGTCAACTACAGCTGTACCTTCAAGTTTTGGTGCAGGTTCTACTTCTGGCACAAATTTATTGATCCCTAGATGGAACAAGATCCTTTTGAAACCTAAACCAGTAGTGTCTTTTGTCTTTTGACCTATAGCTTGAATAGGTTCTAGTAACCCATTTCCATTCACCACTATTGGGCCACTCCCTTTGTACCCAAAATGTTTCATAATCTTAAGACCTTCATTGTTGGGGTTTAGTTCTCAAGATGGGGCAGTCTATTCAGCTATGTTCTTCCCTTTGCAAAGCCAAGCCTTTATAGCTCTATCCTCATCTTCATCTTCTAATTATGTAGAGGACCATACAAAGACACCATCATAAACTACCTCAGGAGTAGCAGAAGATCTATTTTTCTCAGATGGTCTCCCATAAGAATGGGGAGACGAGGGTAGAGCTGCTAAAGATAGCATGGGTTCTATGTGATATCCACCCATGCCTATGTCTATAATCTTCAGGGTTTGTTCCATATCTCTGAGCTTGGCATCATAGAGTTTGTGTATTCTCTATTAGTTGGAACAAGATTATCAGCTGATTGAGTGAGGGCATTACAAGAAGAGCCCATACTAGCGAGAACTATCACCTCTATGCCTTGAAAAGAAAACTTGATACACTGATGGTATGTAGAAGGAACCACTTGCATCTCATGGATCCACGGTCTCCGTAGCAAGATATTATATGCAAGAGGAAGGTATAGCACCTGACATGTGATGTCTCTTTCAACTGGACCAACCCGAATGGGTAGCACAAATAGACCTTTAGATTTTCTCTCTTCTTCATCATAGGCCTTAATGGTAATTCTCTTGCAATAATCTATGCGATCTTTTCCATACCCTAGTTGAGAAAGAAAATGAGCGAAGCAAATATTAAGACCAACACCATTGTTAATGAGGACTTGGCGAACTAGCTATTTTCCTATCATGACTTCTATGTGCAGAGGAGCATTATGCAGGTGAATAATTGAGTGATCATCTTCTTCAAAGAAGGAAAAATAATATGCTGAAGTCAGGTGACCCACCATGGATTGAAACTGATCTAAATTGATATCTTTGGGGACATTAGCTTCTGTGAGAGCCTTGTCCAAAATCTACCTATGAGCAGGCGAGATCTTCAATAGCTTAAAAATAGTTATCTGAGCATTGGTCCTTTGAAGCTGGTCAAGAATGCTATAAATAGCAGTAGGAGGCATAGGGACCACCTTCATGGTCTTTTTGGCAGAGCCAACAACAGTCTTATCCATAGTTTGTTTTGGCACAGAAGTCACAGTAGAAGGGTTAGGACCCTTGATAGTGATTTTAGCTTGAGATCTAGTAACAACGTTTACACAATCTCGAGATGTTCCAGATTTTGATAATCAAGACCCAGGGCCTCTCAAGACAAAAGGGGTTCTAGGTTTAGAAGTATTCCCATTGCCCTTGCTAGTAAACATATTGCAATATTCCACTCCCACTGGTTCAATCATGTTGATAACATTATCGTAAGTGGTATGTGCATAATTAACTTTATCATTATTATTCTGAGCATTGGAAGATTCACCTTTCTTGTGACGAGGAAAGGGATCTTTAAAATCTTGATGATCTGAATTCTTGTTATGATTCTCCACAACGATAACCTTGTTATCAATCAAATCTTGGACTTTATGATGCAATTGGAGACATGTAGCAGTCTTATGACCTTTTTTTTGATGGTAGTCACAATAAGCATTCTCATTCCACCAATGAGGTTGGGGTTGTGGATCGTATAGACATTTCTCCAAAGGAGCAAGAATCTGATTTTTTACCAAAGTTTTAAAACCACATCAAGCGGTTCTCCCAAAGAGGTAAATTCATGCTTGGGTTGCACCGCCCAAGGTTTGTTATCAGAAAATTTAGAAGGCTGTTGAGTATTGGTTGCAGCCTTTTCAATAGCTTTGGTGGCTTGTATACTAGAGGTGAGATTGATGACCGGTTTTGAAGAAGTTGAAGTCATGTTATTGACCACCCCATCATTCACAACATCCCTATTTTTGTTGGAAAATTTCCCTTTATCTTTGTTGGAGGATGAGGAGTTTTGTTTGTTATCTTTATTCAAGGTCAATTCACCTTTTTTAACCATGAATGCTTCTATTCTCACAAATTGTTTTATCATACTATCAAAGTTAAGGGGACCTTGAAGTTGGACTTGATACCCAAAATTAGGGGTGAGATTATCCAAGAATATATCGAGTTTCTCAGACTCGGGTATTTTGCGAGGGTACTTTGTGCAAAGTTGTCTCCATCTTTGGAGAAACATTAAGAATGGTTCCTCTTGCTATTGCTTAAGGTTGCAAAGGTCCCTTATGTTGACATGATGTTGAATATTGTGAGAATAATGTTGCATAAATATATTGGCAATCTCGTCAAAAGTCTTGATACCAGTGGGCAGTCGTGAGAACCACTCCATAGCAAGCCCACCCAAACTTCATGGAAAAAGATGCATCAAATATGTTTGATCATGTATAAACTCCATCGATAAGGCACCAAATTCTCTTAAATGATCCTGAGGATCAGTGGTACCTAGATGCTTGTCATATTTGGGGAGTTCTACACCTTTGGGAAAAGGTGGCATAACTATACTCTTATCAAACAAAAAAGGACGTATACTTTCCATTGTAAACTGTTGCATTGGTTTGTCCTTGTCTTTCATAAGTTGGTTGATTTGACCTTGCATGTCTTGAATTATCTTATGCAACTTGGAGGTCTCACTTTCCTCTTCCTTAGTGACAAGAGTTTCCACTTGGAAGTTTGTGGGTAACTTGACCCCTTGTTTTGGCAAATCTAAGAAGTATTTTTCTTTGTCTTTCGCGAGGAGTATTTCCATCATTTTGATGAGAGCTTTATTAGACTTTGTTGTGTCAATGTTGGTTTGAGTTATTGGCTCATCATCATTTCCAAGGATTTCAAAAATACTATAATTCTGATCTTGACCTTGGTGGTGTTCTTCTTCTTGATGACCTTGTTGTGTAATCAAAAGGAGATGTCATCTTATCAATGCGAGATTGTTCTGTGTGCACTCCTTTAGTATGAGTGTGAGTATCACATGGAGGAATTGTAGCCAAGGTGCTCTTTGGAAAATCAAAAGGATTGAAATGTGAAAAAGGATCACTAAGGCAATGAGGATCGTTAATAGGATCAATCCAAACGGGTGATTTTTTGAAGCCTAGTTGATCTGAAAGAAATGGTTTATGCTGATCTTGAAACAATGGATTAGAAAAAAACTAAAGCACTGGTTTCTGATTAGGACTCAAATCTATACTAAATGGGGAAGAGGAACATGAGGATCCCTCTTGGTTGTCAACTTGAATAATAGGTTCAAAATGACCTTTTCCTTGATTATGAGGTTTACTTCTACCTACTCCGGAACCACGTATGGGAAAAATATTACCACTCCTAGTCGTAACAGGCATAGAAGAAGTTGATACAAGAGGAAAATTAATATTTGACTCAAAAATCTATCTCTACAGGTATCAAAAAAGAGGTAATAGGCTAGAACAACCAAGGTGTGAGATGCACCCAACACGAGTCGTCGAGAGTATGGCTAGAATAGCCAAGATATGATGATCATGTCGCAAGTTATGAAAACACAAAAAAAGGTAGGATGGAGACAAAGAGACAAGACAAGTTTGAGTAAAGATCAGTTAGTTTGCAACTCAAAAAAACTAGTTTCAGACTGTAGACAATGAGGAAATAAGCAATCAGACCCCAGACAAAAGATAGATCAGGCAGAAAGTTCACTAGTTGACGGGAAAAAGGTCACTTTTTTGGACACCAGGCTATAGATCTGCATGAGGAAATGCCTCGCCACATGAGAAAGTACCAAACTTCATGCAAGAAAATACCAGCTTACGTGAGTAAATGCCAGGTTTCTGAAAGTTTGCACGAGAAAAGACCAGATTTCAGTAAACGGACTCAGTTTTTAAGATAAAACCAGATTTTGAGACATAGCAAGAACTGTTCTCTGACAAAATTTCTAGGTTTGGGATAGTTTTATGATAATACAAATCAGCAATCTCTGTTTCAAGGTGACAAGCACTCGTTTACAGACACAAAGTTTCAATCAAGCAGTGGTGACACAAGCAGTAATCGTAAACAATTCTACCAAGGACAAAGCAACTTGGAAGAATAATGGGAGTCTTGGTTTGATGATGATTCTGACAATTTAAGACTCAAGAACAAACACTCAATTATCCCTACAAATAAAATTGGTTGAGAAGACAAAATCTGTGCCCCGCTGTCTTATGCGTATGTGTGCACCTCACACAACAGTGTCACCCTCAAAAGAGCGCCCGTGTTTTTGGTGTTTCCAAGGACTAAGTATATATATTCAAAGGTTACCCTTAAACAGGGCTAGCATCATATACCACTTCAAGCATCCAGGTGCATACCTATGTCGAGAATCAAGAGGAGAGATTCTTCCCTCTCCCTGCACACAGATTATGTCTCCTTTCAGAGGTGAACCGGGTAGGCATCTAACTAAAAGAGTGTTTAATAGGCTTCCATTCACAATAACCTTCAGTGCCTCTGATATAGAGCTAGGGCCTTGTAGCCACACCAACACTTGTAAGTCATACACCCTTGCAAGCAAGGCTGGGAGTGGCGCCGCTAAGTACGAAAAACAAAGCTTTCTCACGATGATAGTCAAAATCATGAGAAAGAAGTTACCACGGCTTTGGATTCTTTAGACTACAACAAAGCAAACTTTATTAGAGTGAGGTGGAATCATCAGCGAAAGGTGTGTACTCACTTGGGTCGATCCCAAAGGTTCAACTTCCGACAGGCCCTCTAAAGGTGACACAACTTGGTTTGGATCCAAGGGTTTGATTTTCTGATTCTCTCAAAGAGAGAAGAGCATACTTCTCTACCTTTTCACCTCACCCAAACACATCAAGCATATTCATCACTGAGATAGTTTTGTTAGAGTATTATTTCATTTTTACTCTAGTTTCTTAAGCGTCTCTTAGGTGCATTATTAATTAACTCTTAATTAATAATGTGCAACCTAGTATTTACCTTTTAGGGTTTCGTTCACCTTTATAAGGTCGAACTTTGTAATTGCTTTTAATTAATTCAGTTGATAATTTTGCTCTCACATTTTGAGTAAACATCTAAGTTCTCCTTTTTCATTTTCGTACTTCATCGTTGTATTAGGTCATTTGCATGCAGGTGTATTCGGGTTCTGTGAATCTAATCTTTCATCAGTTTCTACATGGTATCAGAGCCGCCCTGTTGCTGCCTGATCGAAGGTCTTTGAAGCCACGATTCGAAGACAACAACCACAACCCTTTTTTGAGGTTTTCTGTTACTTTGAAGGAGGCATGAGCTTCTAGAGTAGATTGAGCAGAAACGGACTCTGCCATTGTGTTTAGAAGGCCCGGGAGAGTCGAAATCATATAAAACTTGACTATATTTGGTCTCCGTGACCCCAGGGAAAAATATCGAGCCTACGAGGGCCGTACGACTCAAAAATCGAGAAAAAATTCTCAAAAAACGTGAAAAAACATGTTTTTAAGCCCTTTTTCGGGCGCAGACAGGCCGCGCAGCCAGCGCGCCGCCAGCGCACCGCCGGCGGGCCACCCGCGCGCCGCTGAAGAGCAGCGCGCCACCCAGGCATCGCCGCGCCCGGCTGACGCCTGCTCTCCGCCAGGCCACCGCCAGCGCCCGGCCTCTCCGCCACCCGAGCGCCGCCTCTCCGCCACCATAGCCGGTGGAGCCGCCACCCGGCCACCGGCCCGCCACCGATCGGCAGACCCAGTGACGTCATCTGATGTTAGCAGCTGGAAAAGTACTTTTCCGGCCAATTTCAAATTTTTCTGGCGATTTTTGAATTTTCCGACCGCCGCCAAATTTTTCCGGTGATGACATCATGCTGACGTCAGCGACAGGTCTGTGACGGTCAAACGGCCGTCAAATTTTTTGCCGTCACTGGTTTTTTCCAGGTAGCTATTTGTTTGGACCTCCTGTTGGTTTTTTGCTCATAACTTGGGCATACGGTATCATTTTTCAAAAAATGAAATATCGTCGGAAAGGTGTTTCTGAGAAAAACGCATTGGTGTAGGTCTCATTTTCTGATTTCTCCATTTGGTTGCTGATTTTCATAGTCAAAGTTGTGCCTTTGTTTGTGCTCCTATTCGGCTTCTGGAACTCAGGTTTTCTCCTCGTTTTTTGTGTGCCTTCAGTAATTGATTATTTGTGGTGCTCAGGGGATAGAATATATACATTGTGG
>MU228075.1:1746360-1762575 GCA_018584345.1 Thuja plicata
AAGCATTCACACAAGTTGACACAAGTATTTAACGTGGAAACCCAATATGGGAAAAACCACCAGTAACATGCTACCAAGTTTTCACTCTTTTGAAGTGATGTCCTGTGAGGAGCCAACCCTGTTAAAGGTTACAATAACACACTGCTAGGTGTGACCTGGTTAAAGGATTTAATCACCCTGTCAGGAGTGGCCTTGTTAGAGGGCTTAGAAAATTCCACCTGAATGTCACCTTGTTAGAGGATTTATACAAATGATTGTTAGGTCAACCTTGTTTAAGGATTTAATTGATACAATGGTTAGAAAGTAATCAGCAGTTGTGATCTGGTACATACAACTTACTTTGCAAATTCAGATCTAATTACAGCTCTGATGTTAACTCACTGGATAGCCTACATTGTCATTTCAACCTTCTGATCTGCTTGGAAATCTGTCAAGCAATCACACATGCAACTCTCTGCTTCTACATTCAGCCTTCTCTGCTAGATCATGCTAAATAGTAAATCAACTATGCAACTCTTTTGCATTCACATCCACTTCACATTCAGTAGCACACTCCTTGCATGCTAAATGAATAACCCCTTGGAGTTATCATATACCTCTCTGTCTAGGTCAGATAAATCTTTTGCTGCTTAAACAAGATCGTAGATCTTAGGTTAGGTCAGATCCAACGGATCATTCCATCTTTGCATTACATTTACTTCTCCAAAGTAGTCTCTAATTAAATCTTGAAACCATGCATTAATTATGGTTACCCATACATTAAATGACATGGATCAATCTTTAATTATCATTACATATCCCAGTAAAATTAACTAAGTCGGCCAGAGATGTCAAATCTCATCATTAATTCAATTACTGTAAGTCGACCAACATCACTGTTTCCACTCGGCAATTTCAATGGTGCTCGGCATTGAACAAATTTTTCTCATCAAGAACAACTTTGCTTGTCACAAGCAAATTTTCTCGGAATAAGCAACTTTGCTCGGCACAAGCCAAACTTTCTCAGCATAGAATAGCCAAAAAAACTGTCTTCGAAAGATAAACAACTAATTACTTTGCCAGAGTGCCAACTGATCAAGTACCCTTTTAATTGCCTTAACTCAACCATTCACTTGGTCTTCTTGTTAAATCTTCTTCATCATCAGTAGATATGATACTCAAACAGATAACAATAGTCTCACCAGTAAAGGTTTGACAACAATGACAAAATAACAATTGCTTGCATTGTCACTTTCCAACACTTGTTTACAATGATTCACCCCCTCTCAGTGCTTGTGCATACTAACAAAATCTCCCCCTTTGGCATTGATGGAAACACCAACAATACCAAGCAATCATCTAGATCATCTAGATACCAAAAAAAATCTCCTTAGTTGATTCTTCTATCTTGCTCTTCTCATTCTCTTCTCCCCAACATTTACTCTTCTCTTCTCTTCTCCCCCTTTGAAAATAATGTTGAAGATGCAAAATGACTCAAGTCTTCAACTGCTACAACTATATTCTTCTCCTTGTGACTGATCCTTCTAAGGAGTAGTCCCATGAACATCAATCCATAGTGAAAGATATGACAATAAATTTACTGGATTGATGTACCAATAACATCTTAATTCTGATCAGGTAGGGGAATCACTCTTATCTTACCTCTAAGGCACTCAAAATTATCCTTAGGTAATGGCTTAGTAAATATATCTATCATCTTCTCTCTTTTTGGAACATATTCCAACTTCACCTCTTTCCCCTTCACTTTCTCTCTCAGAACGTGATACTTAATTACAATGTTCTTAGTTTTGGAATGCATCACATGATTCTTGGAAATATTAATTGCACTTGTGTTATCACAAAAGATAGTTACTGGTCTAGTCACCTTTTATTTGATGCCTTCAAGAATCTGCTTCATCCATGCAATATGTGTGCAATTTATATCTGTTGCAACATAATCAGCCTCTATGGTGTATTGTGAGATACAATTCTGCTTCTTGATTGTCCAAGACACAAGCCTTCTATAGAGAAAGAATGCACCACCACTTAGTCTCTTTTTATCATCAACATCTCTTGCCTAATCAGCATCACTAAACACACTCAATGAGAAATCACCATCATGAGCATACCATAGACCATAGTCAACTTTCCCTTTTAGATATCTAAATATCCTCTTGGATACAACCATATGAGATTCCTTAGGATTTTCTTGGAATCTAGCCACTATACCAACTATTTGAGCAATATATGGTCTACTATGAACAACATACTGCAACTTACCGATCATAGATATGTATAAAATAGAATCAACTGCATCATATTCATCATCCATAGATAATGTACATCTAGTTACCATGGGAGTTCCAACTAGTTTGGAGCCATCCATACCAAAGGTCTTGAGTACTTATTTCACATATTTTTATTGACTGATATATATTGTTGGTTTATTGAGAGGGGGGGGGGGATGAATTAGAAAACTATGATAACTTAAACCTTAAAACTTAACTCTGATTCAACTCGGTAGAACAAACTACAACATCAACCGAATCACCAAATAACTTAAGAGATTTTGCAAATATCATGAAAAATAAATATGCAACACATATAAAACCATATTTAACAATGAGCCCCAATTTGGGAAAACCTCTGTGGGAATTGTCACCCACAAATGAAAATATTCTTTTGAAGTATGCTCAGTTAAAAGCCAACCATGTTAAAGATTACAATGCACATTTTTATATGTGACCCTGTTAGGAGATTTGCCTCAGACCTGTTAAGATCTTCACCCTGTTAGGAGTGGCCTGGTTAGAGCGATTTGAACACTCTTTTAGAATGTCACCTTTCAAAATAATTTTACAATAAGACTGTTAAGTCCACTAGGTTAAGAAATTTCTTTGTTACAAATGTAAATAAGCAATAGTATAGAATTTGATCTGTTAAACTGCAACTACCTCTTGCTTGATCATATCCCTTATTCTCTCTTGACTAGTGGCATCAATACTTCATCTATCTTTACTCTAAACTCAGATTTCTCATTTTTTTCTTCATTGCATCACTTGGTAGCACATCCACACTTCAACTTGCCAGCCTTTACTTCATATGATCTCATTCTTTACAGAGACTCTATTTTTGCCTTTTAGTCTCCTTGATTAGGTTTTACTTCAATCACTCTAGGCCGTTAAATCAACTTTTTGAATTTATTCAATGAATTTAATACTCAATGAACCACTTTAGCATCACCTCAGAACTTGCACTTTTCTTGGAAGTAAAACCATCACTTTTGTCGCTTAATCTATACCATAAATCTTTATCTTGAATTTTCATGTGCGAAGATCTTGTAACTAACTTATTCTTCATCCTTGTAATATTCTAAATCATTGTGGCTCACCATTAAATGCATTCTTATCCTTGTTTATAACAACTATTCCACTTGGTAACTAACTTCCAAACTCGGTGTCTTAGCTTGCTTGGTGTCTTGGTGTCTTGGTGTTTCTCACCGACAAACACATCCCTTTTATTGACAGACTTCATCCTACTCGGTAACTAAATAGTTTCCTTTAACCAACTTGCCCAATCAGCTTACATACTTGATAAAAAGTAGAAAACAACTATCTCAATGTGAACTTATCATTGTCTATTCTTTATTAATTGTCCAATTAACTCATCTCCAAAATATATGGTAATTCAATATGAACCAAAAATCAATTTCTTGACATCAATGAAAAAATAAGAATTGATCTAATCCTTTATACAATCTTGCATACCTCTAATCTCAGTCTTCATCATCATCACCATCAGTTGAGTAACAATCTCCCTCTTTGACATTGATGGAAACACTGTCAATTGATGATGGCATACTTGGATATTTGTTTTCTATCTTTTCTCCCTCTTAGCTGTTTGATCTTGTTCTCCCTCTACGTTCATTTCTCATTCTCTCTTTAACATTAATCTCCCTTTAACATCTTTCACTCATTTTCCCTCAATCTTTGTATTCATCAATCATTCATTCTCCCTCTTTGACAACAATGCCAAAGGTGCATACTCCTGAAAACTTGTTCAGGAAGTGGATTATACCTTGCATGTACTAATATATGATTGTATACATAATTATTTTTCACAACTTTAGGTATCATCTAAAGTGTGAACATTAGCATCAACTCACAAAATAGATATTCTAATGAATCCTAGAATATCACATGCATCTTGCTATAGGGAATGTTGGATAGGGCTAAGACCCCTAATTACCTCTGAGATACTCAAAATAATCCTTCGGTAGTGGCTTTATAAATATATCTTCTAACTTCTCCTTTGAATTCACATACTCCAACATCACATGCTTGTCTTGAACTTGTTATCTCAAGTAATGATACTTGATAGAAATGTGCTTGGTCTTAGAATGCATCACAAGATTCTTCGATATGTTTATAGAACTAGTATTATCACAAAAAATAGTAACTAGATTGGTAATCTCCTCTTGCATACCTTCAAGGAGCTATTTGATCCATACAATATTTGCACAATTCATAGCTACAACAACATATCCAGTCTTGGCAGTAGAATGTGATATACAACTCTGTTTCTTACTCAACAATGTCACTAATATTTCTCCTAAAAAGAAATTTCCTCCACTTGTACTTTTTCTATCATCAATGTTTCCAGCCTAATCAGCATCAATGTACACTTTCAACTCAAAATATCCTCATTTCTTGTATATTATATAGAAGTCTTCAGTTCCTTTTAGATATCTAAATATTCTTTTGCTACAGACATGTGTGATTCCTTTGGATTGACAGGACATCTTACAACAATACCTAATACATGAGCAATATCAAGTCTTCTATGTACCACATATTGTAACTTAACAATCATTGATCGATAGAGTGTCTCATTCACTTCCTTTGACTCATCTTATTTAGATAACTTGCAACTAGGAACCATCAGTGTTCCAACTGGTCTTGAGTCTTCCATACCAAAAGTCTTTAGGATCTCCTTGATTTAGTTTGATTGTGTGATGTAGATCCCATCCTTGACTTTTTAAATCTATATTCTAAGAAAGAATTTTATCTCCCCTATCATGGACATCTCAAATTCCTTTCTCATCTCTTTGGAAAAAGATCTGCATAATATGTTATTTCCTCCAGAAATAATATCATCAACAAATATTTCAGCAATCAAAATCATATTATTACTCTCACATTTAAGATACACATTACTATTGTCACTTGTTCTTTGAAATCCAATCTTTATTAGATATGAATATAACCTTTCATACCATGCTCGTGGTGCTTGTTTCAAACCATATAATTCCTTGTGTAGTTTGCATATCATGTCAACAAATCCTCCAGGTTGTTCTATATAGACTTCTTCTTCAAAAATACCATTAAGAAATGTAGACTTGACATCCATTTGATAAACTTTAAATCCTTTAGAAGTTGCATATTCTAGTATAATTCTAACTCCTAATCTAGCAACAGGTGCAAAAGTCTCACCATATTCAATACCTTCTTCTTGTGCATACCCCTTTTAAACTTGCTTTTCTTTGTTTATGATTACATCTCCATGCTATTTCAGTTTGTTTCTAAAAATTCACTTAGCACCAATAACATTTTTATCTTTAGGTCTCGATACTAAAGTGTCTGTGTTATTCTTCTCAATATGATCTATCTCTTCTTTCATACCTTTAATCCAATCTTCATTCTCCAATGCATCATTTAATATTCCTTGCTCAAACTTAGATGTTAAGCATGTAATATCTCTAACCTTTCTTCTTGTCAAAATTCCAACATTCTTGTCTCCAAAAATCTTGCTTAGTGAGTGGTATCTCCTCACATACTTGGCTAGAACAGGCTTGATAGTCGATGGAATTTAATTTCCATAATTCGGTGGTAGTTCTCTTTGTTCATCTTCCTCCTTAGTTTGTGCTTTCAGTAAGGTACCAGGAATCTTAAGTTGAACATATAAAAATCTTTAGCAGTCCTTAGATTCCTTCTTGTTGTCCTCATTATTTTTCTCTTCAAATTCATGAGCCCTTACATTTGAAATTTCAATAATTTTGTTAGTATACTTGTTCAAACATTTGTAAGCTTTGATATTTGTAGAATATCCTAAGAATATTCCTTCACCTCCTTTAGAATCAAACTTTCCATCTCTAGCATCTTTTATAATATAGCATCTACTTCCAAATACTTTGAAATAACTTACATTCAATTTGTGATCATACCAAATCTCATATGGAGTCTCGTTTGTACCTTTCTTTAGTTGTACTTGTTTAAGTGTATAAAAAAGAATGGTGACTGTTTCTCTCTAATATGTTTGAGAAATACCCTTCTCAATCATGAGTGTTCTTACACAATCAACAATGGATTTATTTCTTCTTTCTTCTATACCATTTTGTTGTGGTGTCCTCGGTGCAGATATTTGTCTCTTTATTCCATGTTCATTGCAGAAGAGTGTAAACTCATCAGAAGTAAACTCTTCTCCTCTATCAGATATCAGACACTTCAATTGTCTTCCAATCTACTTTTCTACTCTTGCCTTATCCCACTTAAACATTTGGAAAGCTTCATATTTTTCTTTCAAAAACATGAGAGACATCATTCTTGAATAATCATCAACAAATAAAATGAAATATCTATCACCATAGTAGCTTTTTGTTCTCATAGGTCCACATAGGTCAGTGTGCACTAAGTCCAAAATTCCTTGAGTAATTTAAGACTTACTTGTAAAACTTGAATTTTTCATTTCACCAACTTGACATTCTTTGCACATGAAATTTTAATGTTTATCCAATCTTGGCAGACCTCTAACTCTATTCTTTTTTCTCAATTTAATTAAGTTGTCAAAATTCACATGACATAATCTCTTGTGCCATAACCATGAATCCTCAACTTTACAATATAGACAACTCTTAGTAGATGTATCAAGGTAAAATAAGTTACCTTTAGAATGTTCTCCAGTGGCAATCAGATTTCTATTCTGATCAAATACTTTTACCTTTCCATTCTAAAATTCTAGTCAGTGTCCTGTATTGTTTAGTTGTACCACACTTAATAGATTATACTTTAGTCCTTCAACCAAATATACATCATCACATATGGTATTATTCAGTGGAATTATAGAACCTTTACCTTTCTCAGGATATGGAGCATCATTACCAAATCTGACATAGCATCCATCATGTTCTTCCATATTAATGAACTTAAGTGTGTCACCAGTTATATGGTATGAACAACCACTATCTATAATCCATGTATAATTCTTGATTACATATGAGATTAGGGCTGTTTATTCTTACTTTTCTTCATCATAATTATCCTTGATAACAACATACATAACTTCTTCACTATCATCATCATTTGTATCGTTCTCGGCTAGTCCTTCATTAGTAATGTGGCATGACCTCTTACCTTTGTTCTTGAGATCTTAGAATCTCTTAAAAAAAATTTCTCTTTTGTTATCATATTGGTTGTCTTTCTTCTCATCATTGTCATTGTTAGGGAATCTAGCAACAATGTGACCAGTCTTGTTACATTTAAAACATTTCAAATGTATCTTACCTTGGTACTTGCCTTTACCTCTCTATAGTCTTATAGCTAGTAGAGATTCAAAATCTTTTTAATTTTCTTCATATTCAACATATAGTTCTTCTAAATCACTCTTGCAACTATAAAACCTTTCACTTTCACTACTTGCATAACCATCACTAAGTTTAGACTGTCTAGAACTTCCAATCTTCAAAGATGATTTAAATGCAGACTCAATCCTAGTAGTGGCAGGTAAACTATTATCAAATTCATTTTACTCAAAAGAAATCAACTTACCGATTGTAGCATCAAGTGAAACAATCATTTGACGAATGGATCTCTGTTCTTGTATTGCAGATACTCAGATGTCATACATAGGTAACAATATACTCAACAAGTTTCTTTTTACATCTTCTTCCTCAATATGTCCTCCAACACCTCTAATAGCATGCATAATTTCCTTCAATCTTGCACTATATTGTGTAATAGTTTCACCTTCTTTCATTTTCATAGAATCAAACTTGCCTCTCAAACTTTCATATTTTTCCTTATGAACATGCTGATCTCCACCATGTACCAATGAAATCTTATCCCACATCTATTTTTCTGTATCACATCCTTTAAGGTCATTGAACTCTAGGTCAGTGAGAGGATATTATATCTCAATCATAACTTGTGTGTGATCTTGTCTTTATCTTATTTTCTCAAGCGTCATAGGCCCAAATGGTGGTGGTGAATACTCATTGTTAAGATAGTATAGTGCATACTATCTAATTCCAGATAAGTGGTTCCTCATTCTATTTTTCCATGTAGAGAAGTAATCCTTATTCAACTTTGGTGCCCCCCTCTTATACATCTTCAGATCTTTAGCTTAAGTATTTTAAACTTATCTCTTAGAGTACTTATCCTTGATACCAATTGTTGGTTTACTAAGAGGGGGGGGGGGGGGGAATAAGAAAACNTCCTTGATACCAATTGTTGGTTTACTAAGAGGGGGGGGGGGGGTGAATAAGAAAACTATGATAAATTAAACCTTAAAACTTAACTCTGACTCAAATCTATAGAAAAAACTACACCAGCATCCAAATCACCAAATAAATTAAGAGATTTTTCAAATATCATGAACAATAAATATGCAACACATATAACACTAGATTTAACGAGGAAACCCAATTTGGGGAAATCCTTTGTGAGAATTTTCACCCACAAATGAAAATACCCTTCTGAAGTATGCTTGGTTAAAAGCCAATCCTGTTAAAGATTACAATGCACATTGTTATATGTGACCCTGTTACCTGGGATTTACCTCATACCTGTTAAGACCTTCACCTTGTTAGGAGTGGCCTGGTTAGAGGGCTTTGAAAAATCTTTTAGAATGTTACCTTTCATAAGTATTTTACAATAAGACTGTTAAGTCCACTCGATTAAGATATTTCTCTGTTACAAATGTAAATAAGCAACATTATATAATTTGATCTACTAAAATACAACTACCTCTTTCTTGATTAGATCCCTTATGCTCTCTTGACTACTGGCATCAATACTTCATATGTATGTTGTCTATACTTAGATTTCTCCTTTTTTTCTTCACTGCATCACTCTGTAGCACATCCACACTTCAACTTGCCAACCTTTACTTCATACAATCTCATTCTTTATATAGACTATGTTCTTGCCTCTTAATCTCCTTGATTAGGTTTTACTTCAATCACTCTCAGCCTTTAGATCAACTTTTTGAACTTATTCAATGAATTTGATACTCGGTGAACCTCTTCATCATCACCTCAGATCTTGCACTTTTCTTGGAAGTAAAACCATCAATTTTGTTGCTTAATCTATACCATAGATCTTTACCTTGAATTTTCCTATGTGTAGATCTTGTAACTAACTTCTTTTTAGTTCTTGGAATCTTCCAGATCATTGTGGCTCACCATTAAATGATTTCTTATCCTTGTTTATAATAATTTTTCCACTCAGTAACTAACTTCAAAACTCGGTGTCTTGGTGTCTCGATGTCTCTTACTGACAAACACAACCCTTTTGCCAACAAACTTAATCCTTCTCGGTAACTAAACAATTTCCTTTTATCAACTTTCCCAATCAGCTTACCGAATTGATATAAAGTAGAAAAAAACTATATCAATATGAACTTATCATTGTCTGATCTTTATTAACTACCCAATTAACTCATCTCTGAAAGATATGACAATTCAATATGAACCATAAATCAATTTCTTGACATCAATGACAAAATAACAACTGATCTAATCCTTTCTACAATATTTTATACCTCTAATCTCATCCTTCATCACCATAACCATTAGTTGAGTAACATATACCATTTTTTAGTTGTGACACTTGCAATCCAATAAAGAATTTGATCTCCCCAATCATTGAAATCTCAAATTCCTTCTTCATCTCTTCAGAAAAAGCTAGACTCATCTCATCATTACCTCCAAAGATTATGTCATCAACAAAAAATTCAGCTAACAAAAAATTATCTCCTTCAACTTTAAGCTACATATTACAATCATCAATTGTTTTATCAAAACAAACAATAACCTTTTATCAACCTTCTGATGCATGCATTAAATGTACTTACCGATTCAACTAACATTTTCACCAATTGACCCAAAATTTAATACTGATGATCAAAACATCATATAATTCATCATACTTCATAATACGCTCCAAAAGACATCATTGCATCTTAAGATACTGATAGATCTTACCACACACCTATAGGGGTTTGAAGATGGATTCAACAATACTTTCTCCCCCTAAGCTACATGAAGTTTGATGATGAATTCTTGACACCTGATGGAGATGTAGATTCCTTTGATGTCTTACTATCTTCCTTCTTCTTCTAGGTTTTTTTCATCTCTTTCCTAACTTCTTCTAGATTCACAATATGCTTCTCTTTCTGATTGGTTGACTGATTTACCAGCTGGTTCCTCAACCTATAGTTCCTTGGAAGATGTCCAATCTTATGACAATGAAAATATTCCATACCAATTTATCTCCATGGTCCTGAATTACCTCTTGTAGTCCTCATTCTGAAAATTATATCCATGTGTCCACATTTACCACAAATTAAGCATGTGACATCAAATTGCCTCTTCAAGGATATGACTGACTGTTCTTGATTGTTCTAAGAACTTATTTAACTCTTTTCCTAAATTAACTCCTGTCAATTACAACGTAGTCTTCCGGTCATCAAAAAATGATGCAGTCATAACCAAAACCTCATGAAATATCCAAGATACACATATTATGACCGTAACATTTCAATCTGAACACTGTTGACAAAATCGCCAATTTATTCCTTCCCGGCTTCATCCTGTTCTTCCTACAACATCTCAACCTTCAATAAATCATAACTCACACAATACATAAGATAAATATTTGCAGTCATAGATAAAACATCTAGAGACATCACTTAGTCTTCCTATATGATCAAACACTCCAGTTCATACCACATCTCAGGATTTGACCTCTTGAACATACATCAACATAACATGCACACTATCAACCAACAAACACTAAGTTGACATAAATGACAACATCATAAATGATCAACCAATCATTAGTTCTACATAAAACTCATACTAATATTAAATCTTCACCAGTTATGCTAACAATTTTATTTAGTTTAGGATCAATCAACATGGGGTCCTAGTCTTCTTTAGGAGGAATGACAACATGCACCACACTAGGTTGATAGATATAAAATGTAGAGCATTCATAGGATATAGGAGGCGAAACTAAAGAATAAATATGAGGTTTTGAAGGTGTAGGGAGAAGTCTAGGTCTAGGGTAAGGAGATGGAACTATAGGATAGGAACTGCTAAGTTTGCAGATCTTCTTAATCTTGAATTTTTGATAGGATAGGAAATAGCCATCTTTGCAAGGTTGGACTGGTTGAGGCATGGAAGGGAAAAATAAGTCAAGATCAAAAATCCTTTGATTAGTTGAGGGCTTACAAATACTATGGTTAATCATGATGATTTTTCCATCATGGGAAAATTTCAAACACTTATGGATGGAAGGGACTATAACTTTCATGAAAGTGAGCCAAGGAAGACCAAGTATAACTTGAAACTGATCAGAAGTTGGGATGACAATAAAGGTGATATCTAAGGTTTTCTTACCAACTTATATGGGAATATTAATGGAGCCATGGGTAGGATAAATGAAACTATTGAATATTTTTATCACCACATTAGAATTTTCATAGAAATCTTGATTGAGTTGTCCAGTGCAAAGATGTTCTTTAGTTATAACATTCACCATGCAAGTCGGATCTATATTAACTCCACGAGATGGAAGACCGTTAATTTTAACAACTATGTAAAGATGATTGTTAAGTGTCCTAATAATATCATTCGGATAAAATCTAATGCAAAGATTAGGTTTGGTTTTGAGTTTGGGTTTAGGTCCAGATTGATCAATAAGGTTAACAACATTGTCTACTTTAGTACACTCAGTGTCATAAGTCACAATGGTAGGAGAGTAAACAACGTGGGTAGACGAAGAGGGAATGAAATTAATAGTATTGGTTGAATGGGAAGATAAAGGATTGGTGTAGATTTGCAAGTTTTGGTTTGTAAGGGAAACAAATTTGTTTCCTTGATCATTAACACCCTCAATAGATATAACATTAGAATCAATGAAGGTATTGAACAATAGTTTTCAAATAAAAACATTTCTTAGTACAATGACCAGGTTGACAATGATATTGAAAAAAAAAATTGGGATCAAATATCTTGTTGGTTTGTTTGGAAGGATAAATTGGCTTAATAGGAGGAAGTGTCAAGACATTAACATTAATCAACTTCAATATCACATTATGTAAAGATTTAAAAAGAGGTTTAAAATTATTAGAAGGTCAAAAATAAGATGAAAATTGTTGTCACTTGCATATAAATGTTGTTTGATGAATTGTTGACCTTGATAGAGCCTTTTGGTTTTTAAACTTATGAAAAGGGTGAGATGCAACACCATTCTAATCAACCAGAGTCATTGGAGGAGTGCTCTCAAATTGACTCACTTGAAGCTCATTAGTATGAAGCACTGCACACAATTGAGTAAAAGAGGAGAATTCATAAAGTAGTATCTTATCCCTAATGTCATTTTGTAAATTAGCAATGAAAATATTTTGAATATCAAAATCAGTCACATGATAAGAAATCTGAATGTGCAAATGCTCAAATCTACCAATGAAATCAGTCACTTTTTCTTTAACACTTTGTTTACAATGCATTATATCATCCAAATAAATCTTAGGATCAATATTGTTTTTAAATTGTTGAACAAAAGCATTAAAAGGTTTTCAAAATAATCAATGAAATAAGAAGGTAAAGAACAATACCATTGCAAGGCTTTAACTCAAAAGGTTGTAGTAAAAATCTTAGCCATGAACCTATGATCATGAGAGAAGTCACTACATAATATTTTAAAGGTATTAACATTATTCAAGGGATCACCTTTACCATTATAAGACTCTAAATGAGGTATTTACATGTATTGAGGGATAACAACACAAATTATGTCTAAGGACAAAGGGCTAGCATTATCACATGTAGGGATGTTGAATTTGGATTGATTCATAGAAGTAATTTTTTGTTGCAAGGACAAAAGGGTTTGAGAAAGGCTATTGATAGTAGACTCAATGGAAAGGTTGGTATGAAGCATATGTGAAATGTTGCGACCATTATAGAAAATGGAAGAAACATTGGAATATGAAAATGGAACATTGTTGTAGGTCTGCATGGATGAAGGTTGTGAAATAAATTAAACACTTGAAGGAGGGAGAAAAATAGGATTAGGAGTACTTCCAAGACTAACATGTGTGGAATTGATGTTTGAAATGTATGTAGTCATGAGAGGTGGAGCATAAGTAGAGACACTAGGTAAGGAGGTAGGAATAGGAAGGGAAGCCTCAACACTAGCGAGAGGTGGAGTTAAACCTATCTCTTGAGCACAATCATTAAGAGGGAAATATTTCTTAAGAATTTAATGCCATTTTCATCATTATGAATCAACTTACTTAAACCTTGTTCCTTCTGAATTAGAATTCTTTTCAATTAACCATTGCTCAATTTTTTCAAAGTCATGAGAAATATTTCATGCTTGGGTAGGAGGAACTCCTAAAGAATCCTCTTCATCATGAGAAGAGTGGGAAGAAGTATTCTCAACCATAGTAGGAATTCCATTAGTAGTCATTTGTGTTTCATCAAGATTCCTAGGAAATAAAGAGGACTTAAGATTAAAATAATCCACAAGTCTACAACTTGTCCTAACTGGAATACTATAGGTAGGACTCAATTTTATAACACTCATGCACAATAGAAGAAGGAAAAGATATATATAAAAATTACAAGTATGAAAGTTTAAAGAGATATGCAAACACTCATTAAATTTATGCAATATTAATGGAATTGCACATAAAATGTAATAAATAATACATGTAACTATGAAATGAAAAGTGAGGACTCAATGCATATAGAGAGGATATAACACTAAAATAAAAATGGAAATGTCATGCGACAGGTTGACCAAAATTTACAATAAGAAAAGGGAAGCAGTTGGTATTAAAGGGATTTGTCCACCTTTTCATAATGCACAATTGGAAGGAAGATGACCCAATAAGCTAAAGTAAGACTTGTGCACTAAGTGAGTGTAATTATCCTTCATTTTAGTGATTAAGAATGAAATAGATTTAGGAAAATATTCTAATGATGCTAGATAAAGACTAAAATAATTAGTTTTAGAAAAATACATACTAATAAAAAATAGATAGGAAGTTACAATGACCTAAAAAAAAGACTCAAAAGTTGTTCTAACCTAACATTTGAATCTGAAGGTGTCCCGATTAGGAATCAACCTTAGAAATGAAATAAGATTGCATAAAGAAAATTAATTATGAAGATAAATATTAGATATACCTTTCTAATACCTTCGTGAACTATATTGAGATCACACATAATCATGAAGATGCTCAAATTATAGTTGTTAACCTTGGAATGTAGAAAGGAATCAAGGATACCTTCACAAATGCATGGATCTATGAATGCCACTCCTAGATCTTCAATGCTATTATGCTTTATTGAACACTCATTATGAAATAATGCATGAGAATGGACAAAGGATCTTCTTAATTGATTAAGAAATCCTCTAATTTTTCATCATGAGAGATAATCTTGCTACAATAGAGAATATTGCCTAAAAAATTCCTTGATGATGATGACATGTAACTAATTAAATATTTGATAATGTTAAGTTAAAGATAATGCAAGGCATTAAATCAGTCAATGGTTTGCATTGTTATTGATGTCAACTTGATATCATCTGTATGGTCATGTACATAATGCCAAAGACTTCAGAGAATCAATGGAACAAAGGTTATGCTTTCAGCAATGCATAAAAGTAAAGTATTCACTAAGTGACAGATAACATCAAAAGAATGCACACCATCAATAAAGGAAAAGAAGAAAAGTCACAGTGATACCCAATGAGCAGAAGATAGTGTTTCCCAATGAGGCGAAACCATAGGATGCCTGACAAGATGAAAACAAAGTTGGTCGACGGATGGAGATCCCGAAGCTAACTAAAGTCACACCGAGGGAACTGGCAGTTGTAACCGATGACTAACTGAAGAGTTGACCAATAGAACAAAGAGTTTAGAAAACAAAAAAATATCTAGCTGGAAAGACCTAAAGATAGACTTAATTGGTTGTTTTCTTTGTTTTATTCGACCAGAGTTAAGTGATTGATTTAAATAAGATTTGTACAGTTGGAATAAAGATAACTATGAGATAAATTAGGAGTTATGCTTTAAATCAAATTGGCTGGATTGTTTTTCATGCCAAGAATCAAGAATCAAGAAATAGTGAATATCATGTCTATATAAGAGACACGTTTAATTCATTTTCATATCACATGAAAAGGGATTAAGGGGAGTGAATAGAAACAGGATGCTAAGAAGAAACTCATGAAGAACAACTTCATGCAGTATTGATCAATCAAGTTGAAGGAGAGCTAAGGAATTATGCAGACACCGATGAACAATGAGCACAACATCAATGAGAAAAAAGTATGGAGCACAAAAGAATTGAATTTATACATTGATCAAAAAGGTAATGTACTTAAATAGATCTAAAAATCTACAATTCAAGTTGCATTAGAAACAAGTCTTTTTGTTTCAGTTTAACCATTGAAGCATCAAGTCTCTTAATAGAGCAGGACTTAACAGTCTTCTATATATTGAGGTACATCCCAAGGAGTGCCAAAAAGGTTGATTCATGAAAGTAGCATTGGATATGCCTAATGCCTATTGATAGTCTAAGAGAGAGGTTGATTCAAGGATGACAACATTAGATGCCCAATACTTGTAATCACCTAAAAATGGTCACATAAACCCTAGACCCCCAATCTCAACAATTAATCAAGAAACCCTAATCTTGATTATTATAAGTCCTAAATCAAATAGGAAATTCATCAAATCAAACTAATCTGACCTAAACCCTAGGTCCTAATTGATCATCTTACTTGATTAATTAATTAATTCCTAAAATCACATTACACTGGCAAATAAACTTTATACTATTATTTAATTGATATTATGACATATTAATTAAATAAAAATTACAAAATTGTCAATTAAATAAAAAAGGAATTAAATTAATTATAAAAACATAAATGTGCATCCAAA
>MU228075.1:1763072-1776264 GCA_018584345.1 Thuja plicata
AGCTTGAATTAATAGCAATATGTATTTGCATTTTCATTTAGATTAATCAATATTTTACTTTCAACATATAGCTTTTAAATCCTTTATTTAGGTCTTCGGTGTAGTCACTGAGCTTGCGATGATCTGAGAGCAAGCTCATACTCCTGCCTTCTTGAAGGCAACAGGTCGACTCTTTCAGACATGCAAGGTGAATGAATCGATATTCATTTCTATATGCAGCTGAAGTATAATGACCATGTTGAAGTGTATGGCTAAATCAGAGGCCCACATTTAGCTAACACATTTCTGGCGCCCACCGTGGGGTAGAAAAATCAATTTTCTAGCCTCATTATAAACTTTGGTTTTAATTATGTTTTATGTTCACTTTGAGTCAAATTTGACTCTACCGTTGCGTCTGAAATGTTGTTTTGATTAAAAATGACTATAAACACGTCTATGCTCGATCAAAGTTGAATCTGTCACAATTTTTTTTGCAAACAGAGGCCGTACGACTCTACACGCAAATCGAGGAAAAAATAGTCCTTATGCAGACCGAGGCAAATATTTTGGAATTTTTTTTCTTTATTTAAAAAATTACGATGTTTCAAATTTTGCACCAATATCTTCTGTCTTTTGCATTCTGCATTCTGTTATGCCTGCGCATTTAAATTCAACATTGTAAATCAAACCCACAAGCAACTATTTCGATTTACATTATATTTGTGGGCGTTTGTTTAAAACAAATGAAAAATATTTTGGCATGAGCCCGCGTGAGCTCCCCTCTACATCCTTGCCTCGCGCCACATCCTCTCCTCACCATCTCCTTTGCTGCACCACTTCCAACCTCCCTGCCCATGCTGTAGATTCTTCTCTTCCCCCCGCTTACCTTCACACTCCTCCACCCTGCACACTGCTCCACCTGTGGCACCCCCAAGCTCCACTCACTCCACTAAATCCTCCCTCCCGCCACTCTTCTTCCTCCCAATACCCGCTACTACTTCCACCTCCCACCCGCCACCTGTATTTTCCACCTTCCACCTCAAACCCTTATACCTCCCACCTTCCCCCCTCGCTGTCTATTCACCTCACTCCACACCCTACCTCCCACACTATCTGTTGCAAACTCCCCTCACGCGCAGCAATCCCCATTGCCTGCCGCTTCCAAACCCCTCCCTTCATCCTATCCACACTGCTCCATTTCACAAAAAGTTTTTTTTTCTCTCAGTTGCAAGTGTTATCATATAATCCTATAGAAAATCATGATATATGCTTAAAATGTGAACATCATATTGCTCGGTAGTTTGGGTCCCAAACTCATCAAAATGCTGTTCGTATACTCTGAAGGAGATGATAACAGCCACACAAAATTTTAGTCATAAAATTGGACATGGCAGTTTTGGATCGGTGTTCTTAAGTGAACTAAAGCATGGAAAGGAAATAGCAGTAAAAGTGATGTCCCTCTTCTCCAAACAAGGAATTGCACAGTTCTTAAATGAATTTGTGCATGGGAATAGATCTTAATTTTTAATTTGACAGCCTTTTAACCATCATTTTGCACGGATATTGGCATTCGCGACAACATTTTGGCTGTCAAATTTAACTTCCTCACTTGCTGACGTCAGTAGAAGTTTGAATTTTCTCAGCCTTCACCAACGATCTTTTCCAATTTATAGTTTGACTTTAAAAGCTCATATCTTGCTTGTTTTAACTCCAAATTAGGTGCAATTTTTTTTTATTTTGGGTAGAATTTTCCAAAGATTTCTAGGTTGGAGTTAGTTTTTGGTTTTGGAATATCAGAGGTATCCTAAATTGCAGGTTTTCATGAATTTTCCTGTCTAATCCTTTTTTTTGCATCTTTTGGAGCCTCGTACGAGCTCACAAGATCACCTTTTTCAGTGAATTTGTTTTTGAAATTGCATGATTTTCTATGTACTTTTTGAATATGCGATCTATTTTCAGGTTTTCAGATTTTGATAATGTGGACTAATATTTGGCTTTGATGTTCATGTGATTATCTTTTGCATATAGCCTAACAGTGGTTTTGCAGAATGTTACCCAAGAAAACTAAAACTCAAACTACTCACGAATTGGTTTTGCAGGTTACCTTTGATCGATAGAATGCAAAACAGTGTGCTTGCATCTTATTTTTGATTTCTTAAAATAGGAACCCACATGCAGGACTTATTAAAATGAACATCTGTTTGCTATTTTAGGAATGACAATGATGTCAAGAAACTATGTTCTCGCCCTTTTGGGATGATAAAAAATCCAGAAACATTATTGTCATTTTCTCATTCTTCTTGAAGTGTCTTTTAGTTTTGTAAATCCTAGGAATTGCATGGACGTATCGTCTCCCCTCGCCTTCGCGGATCTTGGGTGAAAGAGAAATCCATACAAATCCTTTAGCGTGGCTACCTCCCGAGTGCTTTAACAGAGCTGGTGAGAGTGGATTTCCCAACCGATAATAGGCTAAAGCCAAGCCCTTCCGAACTGGTATACAAAAAATGCCATTGTGATTAGTCTCACAGTGGACAGGTGTGAATTCATTGTGGCAACCAAAATCTCTAGTACCCTAGTGGTGCGTTAAAGTCCCTACATTGTTAAGGTGAAAGCCTTGCTTTGAAAGGATTGGGAAAGCCCCCTTAATTGGGAATATGACTTGATCACAACCACCTGAACGGATGTCCTTACTACAAAATTTGTTCTAGTATCCAAAATCCCTCTATCTATTGGCGTAGAAGGTCAAAGACCGACTAAGATGTCCCACACTTTCATGGCTCTTAGTAGAGACAACAGTCCCTTGGGAAGTGATTAACCTTGGGATTCAAAGCTTGGTGTGCCTGAGAAGTGAGTGCACATGTAAGGAGGAGCCCGTGCCTCCAAGCTTCTAAGTTGTCCGCTATGAGTAAGCATGGCTGAACTTTGATTCAAGTGGGAATTCAATAGGTTTGCCCTGGCTATCCTAGGATTGTGGTGTCTCTGTTATTTTTACAACAAACATTTTTCTTGATGTGTCTTGCGTGGGTGAAGCATTAGAACAAACAAAACATCAAATCAAACATCAAAGTGATCAACGATTCAAAATCTGCACTTCTAGGTGTTAACTGTCAACACTTGTCTGAGTTTCTGCATCTGTTATCAAACACTGAGAATCTATCAACTTGATGTCCAATTTGCTCTTCTATTGTGAAAGTTCTATCCAAATTTTCACCAAATCTGTGCTTTCATCAACATCATCACTAGTTTGTCTTTGATTGCAATCTGTTGACAGTCTGACTCATTATTGTCTTGAAATTTGTTTTTGTTGTGCTAGTCCAAGTGACTTGTTATCTTATCATATTTATCTATGTTTTCCTTATCCTGAGTTGCGAGAGCAGGTTCATTAACCTTGACCCAAGATCGGAGTCGTCACTTCTCTCTCTTAGTTGGATTTTATCTCCTTTGTCGTTTGGTCTTGGACATAATCAACACTTTAGATACCAATTCAACACCTGTCAGTCAACCAACTGATTCATCATACCTCATCTTCAATATTCTATGCAAGCGCATCAAGATAATCTTACAATGTCTAAAAGCAAATGGGCTAAACCTTATGGTCCTAACAATGCGCAAGAAGAGATTCTTATGGAAGCTTTATCAAAACAACTTCAAACTATGCAATCTGAAATCCAACAATGAAAGGGGGAAAAGGATACACAATCCAATAAATCCTTAGCAAGCTCAATCTATCTTTTTCTATTTGATCATTATCAAGAGAGTGGATCCAAAGCCCTAAAAGCTGTTGAAAACACCACGAAGTTTTCCTCCAAAGGGATTAGTAACATCATGAAAGAAAAACCTTGGGTTAAATGCACGAGAGACTTCACTTCTTTGGGGAAATCTTATGAATCTGCATTGAAAGAACTTCTTGATAATGACCTCATCACATTGCCTAAAGCCACATCACATGGATGAATATTCTTGAGTAACTATTGTGTATATCATCAACATAATGAGCATACAACTTCATCTTGCATGGAGTTGAAACATAAAATCCAAGATCTCATAGATGATGGTATAATCGAAGTGGAAAATCCTAATGAATCAGATAGTGAAGATACTAATCTCGAGCATGATCAATATCAAGAATCCATGTCTAGCAATGGCTCACATATCACATCTACTTCTTCCACCATTTCTCCATCTCCTAAAGATTCAAAATCAGCCACACCATCTCCATCAAGAACTGAACCTAATGATGACTATGATATCCAAGCTAATCCACATATGACTGCAAGTCCTTCTCAAGCTTCAAAGATCATCAACCCAAAACATCCATGTGCTTCAACCCTTGGAATGCCTATTCCAAATGATTGTCCATCAGCATGTCAAGAATCCCATATACAGATCAAAACTCCTACCTTGTCCTTAGAAGTGGCTCCATATCAGGAGGGCAATCCAAAGTGTGAAGAAATTCATATCAGTAATGATCAAGATCAAGACACCATCCATCCTTATCCAATGGTTGACCAAAGTCACATATCTCAAGAGTCTCATGATGATTGTATCATCCCCTTCCATTTCTTCCAAGAACATAACCCTCCATCTCCCAAGAAAGATCAAGATATACTTTCTAGCATCTCTAATGAGCCTATTGAAAATCAAGAGAAAGGTACCCTTTGTACACCATCTAAAGATCCTTTTCAAGATCAGAGCATCCCATCATCTCCTTGTCACGCTCTTCCATATCTAGAAACCATCATTCCTCTAAATCCCTTGCATAATAGTAAATCCCCTCAAGCTTCAGCTGCTCCTATCAAAATTGTTCCTATCAAAGCTACTCATGCACCTACAGGTATAAAGATGAATTCAAAAGAGAATAGCCTTGACAATGCATCTCACTCTAAAGATGTTGATATCCCTTCCACACCTTATATCCCTCCATTCAAACATAAGCATCAACCTTCTCCATCTTCCAAATCCATCCTTGGTCCTTATATCCCAAAGCTAAAACCGTCAAACCTTCCATCTATATTGGGTCCTTATGTCCATCCATCCACTTACCCTATCCCCTATCAAGATCAACAAAGACATGCATCCTTGAACTCTCGTTATCAACCCATTCATATGAAGTAGTCATATCAGCCCTATAAATCCACAATTCCCAAGTCTTTTGGAAGCAATTTGGATGTGCAACGAAAAAATCAGAAATCCAAGAATCCACTTACATATGAAGATCACTATGTCCCATCTAATTGACATGTGACTACAAAGAAAAAGGAAATATTCAAGAGACTGCAAAGGTCCACTGAGAAAAACACAATATCAAAGCAAATATGGGTTCCTAAATCCATCATGGAAGAATTGCGTTCTCAATCTAAGCAAAGAATAATATCAAAGAAAATATGGGTTCCTAAATCCATCATGGAAGAATTGCGTTCTAAATCATCCAAAAATAAAGGAAAATCAAAAGCTATGTGGATTCCCAAGTCTCTTCCAAAGGACTTGGATACAAAAAGAAAATCAAATGTTATGTGGATTCCCAAGTCTCTATTAAAAGGCTTGAATAAAAAGGAAAAGTCAGAGTTGACATCCAAGCTTCTAAAGGCTTCCACTTCATCCCCATCTAAACATCTCCCATCTTCTTCATCCATCTTGGGTCCTCACATACCAAGATCCATTTACACTCATCCATCAAAGTCTCGAGCTATTCCATTCACTTTTCCTCTATTTGTCCACTACCCTTCAAGGGGTGTGTCAATGTTGATCTTATCACCATACCCCATCTCATATCCTTCCACTCCTCTTATCCAATCCATCACATAAATCCCTGGCTACCATCTCCCTTATCCTCCATATCATTCTTCTCTACCATCACACTATCAACATCTTTGAGCATACTTTCCATGGCCTTGGCCTATCATAGCTTATCTTTCAGAGGAGCACCATCTGAAGAGCACGAAGCTACAGTTCCTCCATAAAATCAAAAGTACAAAAAAAAAAAGTTCCTTGGTGAAGACCTGGTAAACAGGCACCTTGGTAGCAAAACTAAAGATAAATCAATCTGTCCTATGGTGAAAATCACTTCTTGTGGCACCTTGGATAAGTACCATGATGAAAACCTGGCAAATAGGTGTCATGCATAATTCCTCCTACTTGCACTCTTCACTTGGGGGCAAGTTCCTTCCATATCATCTTATCCATCACATCTATCTAGCTCGTGAGCATCCATGTTCCTTCTGTTGATCTTAACAAGGTTGAGCCTATTCATATACATCCTTTGTACTAATCTGAAAACATTCACTTAGCCTTCATCAACCCTTATCCCGATTGTGCTATCATGGCTATATCCTATAGATAATTGACCCCTTGGTCTTGATCAAAAATGAAAAATTGTTTCTCAAAAGTCTCTTGACATGTCCATTCTTTTAGACTCCATGCTTTTCATAACATCAGGTCATTGTCCTATATGCTATCCAGCACTGCTCCATGAGCCTACATTGCGATATTCATTTTTTCCCTAGCTTGGGTAAACTTGAGGAGACTGTCCTTGAGGGTCGCATTCACCCTCTTCATCCATCATAGTCTTTTTGCCTCATCCATAAACTTTCTAATCCATCTGTAATGACCTCTACCTTGCTAGAAATTGGGGGCAAACCAATGTGATCTTGCGTGAGATCAATAAATCTCTAAAAATCTAAAAAGTGAAAAATGATCCTCAAAAAAATTAAAAAAATGAAAAAAAAACAAAAAAGAAGAAAAAGAAGAAAAATGTGCCTTGGTGAAAACCTGATAAATAGGCACCATGGTAGAAAAAATAGAATCTCTGCCAAGAAGGTGAAAACTTGGTAAACATGCACCTCTTGTACTCAGCGCTCCATCTATCAATGCTCAATCTTGGCATCAAACCTTTGCTTCAGTTTGTACATATCTTTCAGTCACTTTTGTGGCACTCTGGTTCTTCTGAGAACCCTCCTGGCTTGAAACTGATCAAGAGTCATAACTTGGGGGCAATCAAATTGGATTTGTCCTCGTAGTATGAGTCAAGTTATTTATTTCTATTTTCTACTAGGGGCATGGGTCCATAATTTGATTGCATCTTTGGATTACACCAGAGTCAGTAATCTTGTCATTTCTGAACGAAAACTCGCTACTGACACAAATAGGTGTTTCTCAACACCACAATCAACAGTGTTTCTTAACACTATCTTTGGATACATCTATGTTTCTTAACACACATTGGTTACCACAAACATAAATGACAGATCGATAGCAATCAATCACAAAAAACTCACAAGCACAACGGTGTTTCTCAACACCTCATACATATACACATCCGAATACTTTGAAACTGACTGAAGTATGCTGAACTTTTATCTGTATGCTGCCTGTTCTCATTGATTTTGCTAATCTTTTCTTTGTCTACTGCTTGTTGGTGTGGTCCCGATGATCCAACAATGTCAAATAAACTAGGTGTATGTGATAAGAGCTCCTGCATTAAGGTGGAAAATCCTCACATCCCTCGATCCTCTTTATTTGTACGCCAAGGTGAGGTCAAAACTATCTCCTTGACTATTATTGCTCTGCTTGTTTATGCAAGATCGCACTCATGGTTATCTTGGCTTTGAATACCTTGATACTGGTGTACTCTTGCACTATCAAAACTGGAAACAACGTTCAGGTCCTTTTTTAAGGACTTTTTCCAATTTTTAGATTTTTTTAGAGATTAACCAATCTCAAACAAGATCACATTGGTTTGCCCCCAATGTCTAGCAAGGTAGAGGTCATTACAGATGGATCAGAAAGCTGATGGATGAGGAGAATAGACAATGATGGATGAAGAGGGTGAATGCAACCCTCAAAGACAGTCTCCTCAAGATTACCCAAGCTAGGGGAAAAATGAATATAGCAATGTAGGCTCATGGAGTGGTGCTGGATAGCATATAAGATAATGACCAGATGTCATGAAAGCATGTGGTCCAAAATAGTGGAAATGTCAAGAGACTTTTAAGAACCTATTTTTAAATTTTGATCAAGACCAAGGGGTCAATTGGATAGGATAGGATATAGCTATGATAGCGCAATTAGGATAAGGGTTGATGGAGGTATAAGTAGATGTTTTGGATTATGGCAGGAATGCTCAGAGATAGGAGTACTAGGCTTGGGATAAGCAAGATCACGATAGGGTTCCATGGATGAGAGCAAGTGAATAAGATGATGGAAAGGATAATGCATGTCATGATACATGATGCTCATGGATAGGCTCAACCTTTTTAAGATCACTGGAAGGAACATGGATGCTCACAGGCTAGCTAGATGTAGGATATGATGGATAAGATGGCATGGAAGAAACTTTCCCCCAAGTGAAAAGTGCAAGTAGGAGGAATTACATATGACATCTGTTTGCCAGGTTTTCATCATGGTACTTATCCAAGGCACCACAAGAAGTGGTTTTCACCATAGGGTGGATTGATTTATCTTTACTTTTTCTACCAAGGTGCCTGTTTACCAGGTTTTCACCAAGGCACTTTTTTTTTTCTTTTTGTACTTTTGATTTTATGGAGGAACTTAAGCTTCTTACTCTTTGAATAATGCACCTTTGAAAGATATGCTATGATAGGCCAAGGCCATTGAAAGTATGTGCAAAGATGCTGATAGGGTGATGGTAGAGAAGATGGTAGCCAAGGATTTATGTGAGGAATTGGATAAGAGGGATGGAAGGATATGAGGTGGATGAAAAAGGTGATAAGATCAACATTGACACACTCCTTGAAGGGTAGTGGACAAATGGAGGAAAAGTGGATGGAATAGCTCGAATATTTTATGTATGAGTGGTTATGGATCTTGGTATGTGAGGACCCAAGATGGATTTAGAAGATGGGCGATGTTTAGATGGAGATGCAGTGGAAGACTTTGGAAGCTTGGATGCCAACTCTGACTTTTCCTTTTTGTTCAAGCCTTTTAAGAGAGACTTGGGAATCCACGTAACTTTTGATTTTCTTTTTGTATCAAATTCCTTTAGAAGAGACTTGGGAATCCACATAGATTTTGATTTTACTTTGTTTTTGGATGATTTAGAACACAATTCTTCCATGATGGATTTAGGAACCCATATTTTCTTTGATTTTATTCTTTGCTCAGTGGACCCTTGTGGTCTCTTTGTAGTCACATGTCGATTATATGGGACATAGTGATCTTCATATGTAAGTGGATTCTTATATTTTTTATATTTTCGTTGCACATCCAAATTGATTCCAAAAGACTTGGGGAGTGTGGATTAAAATGACTGATATGATTGGTTCATATGGATTGGTTGATAAGGAGGTTTCAAGGATGAATGTCTCTGTTGATCTTGATAGGAAATAGGGTAAGTGGATGGAGGGATATAAGGACCCAATATAGATGGAAGGCTTGATGGTTTTAGCTTTGGGATATAGGGACCAAGGATGGACTTGGAGGATAGAGGAGGCACACACTTAAATTTTAATGGAGGGATATAAGGTGTGGAAGGGATATCAACATCTTTAGAGTGAGTTGCATTGCCAAGGATCTTCTCTTTAGAATTCATCTGTATATCAATAGTAGCATGAGCAACTTTGATAGGAGAAACTGAAGCTTGAGGAGATTTATTATTCTGTAAGGGATTTAGAGGAATGATGTTTTCTAGATATGAAAGAATATGACAAGGGGATGATGGGATGCTCTGATCTTGACAAGGATCTTTAGATGGTGTAAAAAGGGTACCTTTCTCTTGATTTTCAATAGGCCCATTAGAGATGCCAGAAAAGATATCTTGATCTTGCTTGGGAGATGGAGGGTTATGTTCTTGGAAGAAATGGAAGGGGATGATATAATCATCATGGGACTCTTGAGATGTGTGACTTTGGTCAACTGTTGGGTAAGGATGAATGGTAGCTTGATCTTGATCATTACTGATATTAGTTTCTTCACACTTTGGATTGCCGTCTTGACATGGAGCCACTTCTAAGGACAAGGTAGGAGTTTTTATCTACATAGGGGGTTCTTAACACGCTAATGGACAATCATTTGGAATAGGCATGACAAGCGTTGAAGCACATGGATGCTCTAGGTCTGTGATCTTTGAATCCCAAGAAAGACTTATAGACGTATGTTGATTAGCTTGGATCTCTTTTGGAGGTAGTCCTTGAGAGTAGACATAGTCCTCATTATGCTCAGTTCTTGATGGAGATGGTGTGGTTTTAGGAGATGGAGGAATGGCAGAAGAAGTAGGTGTGACCTGTGAACCATTGCTAGACATGGATTCTTGATATTGATCATGCTCGAGATTAGATGAATCATTAGGATTTTCAACTTTGATTATTCCATCATCTATGAGATCTTGGATTTTATGTTTCAACTCCATGCAAGATGAAGTTTTATGCTCATTATGTTGATGATATGCATAATAGTTACTCAAGAATCTCCATCCACATGATGTGGCTTGAGGTAATGTGATGAGATCATTATCAAGAAGTTCTTCTAATGCAAATTCATAAGATTGCCCCAAAGGAGTGAAGTCTCTCATGCATTTAACCCAAGGTTTTTCTTTCATGATGTTACTAATCCCTTTGGAGGAAGACTTCATGGTGTTTTCAACAGCTTTTAGGGATTTGGAGCCACTCACTTGATAATGATCAAATAGAAAAGGATAGATTGAGCTTGATGAGGATTTGTTGGATTGTGTATCCTTTTCCCCCTTTAATTCTTGTATTTAAAATTGTATAGTTTCAAGTTGTTTTGATAGATCTGCCATAAGGATCTCTTCTTGTGCATTATTAGGACCATAAGTTTTAGCCCATTTTCTTTTAGACATTGTAAGATTGTCTTGATGTGCTTGCATAGAATATTGAAGAGGAGGTATGACGAATCGATTGATTGACTGTCAGGAGCTAAAGTGATATCTAAAGTGATGATTAAGTCCAAGAATAAGGGACAAAGGAGATAAAATCCAACTGAGAGAGAAGCAATGAATCCGATCTTGAGTCAAGGTTAACGAACCTGCTCTCACAACTCAGGATAAGGACATAGTAGACAAATATGATAAGATAACAATTCACTTGGACTAGCACGACGAAATCAGATTTTAGAACAATAATGAGTCAGACTATTAATAGATTGCAATCAAAGACATACTAGCGATGATGTTGATGAGAACACAGATTTCTAAAAATTCAGACAGAAACTTCACAGCAGAATACAAAATTGGACAACAAGTTGATTGATTTCCAGAGTTTGATAGCAGATGTAGAAACTCAGACAAGAGTTGATAGTTAACACCTAGAAGCATATTTTGAATCGTTGATCATTTTGATGTTTATTTGATGTTTCAGATGAGATATGACAGAAAAGTACCTAAAGTGTACAATTTTCCAGATTATGTGATTGTTGTATTTTTTGTTGTTTCAGTGAACACTCACGCAAGACACATCATGGAGACTATTTTTTGTAAAAATAAAATAATAGACACACCATAATCCTAGGATAGCTAGGGAAATATCTATTGAATTCCCACTTGAACTGAAGTTCAGCCACGCCTACTCATAGCGGACAACTTAGAAGCTTAGAGGCACAAGCACAACAATGTTTCTCAACACCTCATACATATACACATCTGAATACTTGGAAACTGGCTGAAGTATGCTAAACTTTTATCTGTATGCTACCTGTTCTCATTGATTTCGCTAATCTTTTCTTTGTCTACTGCTTTTTGGTGTGGTCCCGATGATCCAGCAATGTCAAATAAACTGGGTGTATGTGATAAGAGCTCCTGCATTAAGGTGGAAAAGCCTCACATCCCTTGATTCTCTTTATTTGTACGCCAAGGTGAGGTCGGAACTATCTCCTTGACTGTTATTGCTCTGCTTGTTTTTGCAAGATCGTACTTATGGTTATCTTGGCTTTGAATGCCTTGATACTGGTGTACTCTTGCACTATCAAAACTGGAAACAACGTTCATGTCATCTCAGCTTTTGTGCCTTGATACTTACATTAGTTTCCCATATCTTATCGGATGAAAGTCATATTCATATTCTTATGGTCACAGTGGCACTAGTAAGGATTATATCGACTCTGATGTTCCAAAAAATGCTCAATGATGTAAAATTTCAAAGCTAAAGCTCAGTGACTACACCTTAGGTTGCATTCATGTTAGTCTTGCATCTGCATCTGCATAGTGATGAAATCAACATAATAACTTTATCTCTATCCAATGTGAAGGATCTGAGGTTCTTATCGATCAATCTTCTCATCGTCAAGTGATCATTTTTATGTGAACATGACATCCCTTGCTAAATCAACTATCCTGATTCTATTTTTAGGATCAAAATTGAAATCTAAATTTGACCACTTCCACAACCAATAAAAATCTCTCATGCTTTTCTTCTAATCAATTCTTGTATCTTACTTATTGGTCAATCTCGGTCAAACACGACCTCTAATCAAGTACATCTTTTATCCTAACCACGTGGGACCTATTTATAATCAGATCAGTTTCTTCCTAAATTGTCTAATCAATCAAATTTCTTCTCATCATTGGGGCACCTAGCCATATTTCGATTTCACTCTCAAGGGGGAAGGATCAAGACATCAACATTCCAGTGATTACATCCTCAATCAAAACCCCATCGCTTGGGGCATCTCAGCTTCATCACATCAAATCAAGTTGAGATCATCTTAAATCAAAGGCAACCTAATCAATGGTCTTATACAGTAGTGAATACACTCAAAACCAGACAAGATCGGTCTTATACGAGATATTCATTATTGAAACTAGATACATTGATTAAATTGGCTTCATCGCTTCAAATCAAGTCAATTTGCTTGCTAATCAAATCTCTTAACGGTATTCAATTTTACCGCTTCAAACCAAACTGGTTATTTATTCCAACCAATCAAAAAGGTTTAAGAGTTCCTGATAGATGTTTAGTTTCATCGCTTCAAATCAAACTGAGTATTCTGTTTTATATCTTTTGATCGATCTTCATCCAATCAAACTCGAAGTCGGTCTTCTTCAAAAGAATGGTTTCATCACTTCAAATCAAACTATTCTTGATCTCATCAGTAACAGTTATTTGAATCAATGCACTGATCGCACATCAATTCAAAGAGGGGCAAATGTAATCACCTAAAAATGGTCACATAAACCCTAGACCCCCAATCTCAATAATTAATCAAGAAACCCTAATCTTGATTATTCTAAGTCCTAAATCAAACA
>MU228075.1:1832061-1849341 GCA_018584345.1 Thuja plicata
ATTGTTTTTATCATAACTCGATGAAGTCAATCCATCTATAAATAGATGATGCAATCATTCATTACAATGAATGAATAGATGATGTGAAGAGAGAGGAGAACATGAATGAATCAGACGAGCACATCTACGGATCAGATTGAGAGTTTCAAGAATAGGGACAACAAAAGATGAATTTGGTTAGCAAGAACCAAGAATAGAGCATACCGAGAATCAAAGTTATTATTCAATCACAGTTAAGGTGATAATATTTTTATGTGAACTAAATAGGATCTATATCAGCAATAGACGATTGCATTTACCAGGTCAATTTGTAATTTTCTATCATTCTAACAAGTGGAGCAAAGTGTAAAAATCCTTTCAAGGAAGGTGGATTTAACCATCCAACATCAAATCTCTAAACCGAGTGCACACTCAATAGTGTTGCTAAATCTCTTAACAGAGTAGACTTTAACATGTCTCCACTGATACTCCTAATAGGGTAGATCATCATAAGTGATCAAATTGTAAGCCTTAACCGACCCCTTCCAATTTGCAGATAGTGAAGATTTTGTGGGTGCCATCCCCACTGCATTTTTTTACTTCCTCACAAAAGTTTTCCGCGATATCATATCTTGTGTTATGTGTCAATTTACTTTCATCAATGTTTCTATGAATGTTCACATGTATGTTAATGTTATGATTTGATATAACTCACATCAAGATAGTATAAATCAGATTGAATGGATATACAATTGATTACATAGGTTAATTGATAAAAGGGATATAAACATTTTAGAGGTACTGATTCACCCCTCCCCTCTCAGTACATACTTCCCATTAATCCAAAAATTGGTATCAGAGCTAAGTATCTTCTTGGAAAGCTTAAAGCCTTAAGAGAAAAGATCATATAATGGAGAAGTATAGACTTGATAAAAATATTGAGAATAAAAAGCTTGAAATAAAGATGTTCTTTGAACAATATAAAGAAGCTAGAATTAGCATGAGACAATTGCTAGATGAAAGAAATAATATGGCATTTCGCTATAATGAGATATATTATCATGAGGAAGAGATACTATATTTATTTGAGTCTTCAGGATCAACTACAAGCAAAGCATCAAATACATCTAAAGAAAGCATCACAAGCCTAAATAAAATCAATCTACATCTAGCTGGACAAGTTAAACATCTACAAATCAGTCAAGAGACACAGATGGTAAGGATGATTGATGTCATGAACAATGATAGGAAAGCTGAGCAAGAAAGAACACTAGCTATTGATGATAGAAGAAAGATCATAGAAAAGCTACAAGAAAAGAGTCTGAAATACAAAGACTTATAGAGCATCACCATGAGATTACAAATCAGATTATTCTTGAGTCAAGAGGAAAACATATTAAATGTTGAACTCGTTGAAAGAATAGAATCTATCGGTGAACTGAGGGATGAGAATGAAAAGTTGAAAGATGAAATAAGAATTCAGAAAAAACATAATGAAATTATCAAAAAGGATGAAGAAAGAAATAAAAGAATGGATGATTATCTTGATGGACAATGAAGAGTCAACAACAATACTAGTTTAGGTTTTACCGAGAATGGAGAATCATCAAATCAAGTTGATCCAAAGAATGTATACACAAATGCAAGACCAAGGAGCTTACATGAATTCACTATGGAAAGCAAGGCCATACATCTAATGTATGTAGAGGCAAAATGAAAGGTATTCCTAAATCTACATCTTCATTCATAGGATTTTGTTATAAATGTAACAAGAAAGGACATAAATCATATGAATGTAAGTATTAAATGAAACAACCAAAAAAGGAAACATACATGGAAAAATAATATCCTAAATGCAAAATGTATGGGCACACAAATCTTGAATGATGGAAAAAGAAAAGGCAAGCATGGAAGCCAAAAGGAAAGAAACTCCCTATCAACCGAAGAGAGTTGGTAATCAACATATATGGGACTACAATACTTGGACAAACTGTACAACATGTGAAAGATATGGTCAAATTTCTGCAAATTGTATGAGACAATGGACTAGAAAGTCTAGAGGCTAGACAAACCTCGAAATGGCATGCTTACATTGTCATAAAGTTGGTCATCTCAAGAAAGACTGCATAGATCAAATGACAGAGACAAGCACATATCCCAATGGAAACACCATTAAAGATATCCGGAGGGCTAGAGACAAGATGTGGAGAAAAGCTTCAAGAAATGATGAAACTGGATCAAGCAATGAAAATAGTGACACCCCATCCAATGGATCCAGTGACATCACCACCCCCACCTAAGTAGAAAAAACAAGTATGGAACTACATTACCCCAAGCTATTACTTTACATCAGTTCCATAATATGTTGATATAATGCCAAATTAGCATAAGAAAGATCCATCATGGTTGTACTTATTAAAATATGTGATAAAAATGCTTTCAGGCATATATATCAAAACCCGTCGGTATACACTCAAAGATAAGATTGCCAACGCTTACCGAGAAGCATTGGTTAAAAGAAAATGCTGCTGAGTATAAACTAGGCCTCGTCGGTAAACAAGCAAATGAATAAGTTTTCAGTGATACCGAAACCTGTCGGTAAAAACAAAGTGAACATCGACTGCTCTGAAATGTTTTAAATGTCATAGAAGGAAGTGAAGTCTTCATCGATGAACTCAATCTTCATACACTGACAAGTTTGTAAGAATTTATGGCATGTGTTTTAGGGCAACAACTATAAATAGGGCATCAGAACAACTCATTTGTTCATGACACCCAGAGCAAAGCGGCCAAGGCGATTTTCAAGCACAGAGGAAAGGGATCATAGAGAGATCACGACTCGACCACCAAGCACTCCTAAGCAGTTCAAGAATCTTTGCTAGCAGTAAACAGTAAGTTCCAAAGAACTGACAACTCTATTTTTACGCAATTCACAGAAGCCGTAAATTTTTTAAAATGGCATCGACTTCATGAACCGTGAAATATAAGAATACAAAGAAAGATGAGTTCAAGCTCATCAAGAACACAACATGTGATGAACCTAACTATAAGATCCATCCTGAGGTTGCCTCACAACCTGACAACGCTGGTGCATTTTCACGCATTCCAGCTAGGGTTTTTACTGGTTGAAGATGTTCGATCCTTCATACAATGAAAGATTTCAAAGATTGGAACATCAGAGGTTGAAGAAGCTTACAAGAAGCTTTGCAATGACGATGGAACACTTAAGGAAGAGCAAAAACACATTGAGGTGAAAGGGCTCACCAATGCCCTAATGTTTTCAAAGGTCTTCAAAACCAAATGGATTCGGTTAGTGCTAAGCAGAATGCATAACAACAAGCTATGGCTTGATGAACCAAAGGTAATTACCCGAGACGTCATTCATGCGGTCACCAGTTACTCCATAATCGATAAAGTTAAGGCACTAAAGCATCCACCAAAGGCCAAGACTAAGAAAATGGCTGGAGCCAAATAGGATGGAAGAGGACTAAAAGTTACCACAATAACCGATGATGAAATCAAGTTTGGTGCATGTGTTTTGGGCTATAAATTATTCCAAGAAAGCATATTAAACAACATAGCATTAGGTGCAGTAGACACAACATTCAAAATTATGAAGAAGGGTACTCAACTAGACCTATCTAAGCTACTCCTGAATCAGTTAAAGGACAACCTAAAGACTATCAAGAATGCAAAGTCAAACACTTATAATTTTGGCTCACTTATAATGTGTATCTTATTTTATTTCCAAGAAAAATTCCCATCGATTAGAGATGTTAAATGGGACAGCACCAAACTGATCACCATGCAAATCAGTGAGCACATTGCTACACTGGGAGATAACTTCTAGTCAGTCATGGATGAATAATTCAATTTATTCAAAGACCGAATGCAAAAGAGGGTAAGAATCCCCGAGCAACTCATTGAACAATATAAAGATGAGATATGCTTCATGGTTGATACTGACAATACATACATTAATCCTATTGTACCAAGGATAGCATGGTTAGAACCATTGGATTATGAGATCAACATTGATCTTGCTACTAAGGCATTTGATGCCTTGATCAATGAACCACTGGATATGAAACAACCTAGGTTTGGCACATATGAAGAGGCCAAGAAAAGAATTAAATCAGGCCTTGTTGTTAAGAAGATAGTCAAGAAAAAAGACAAGATGGTAAAGAATCTCAAGAATATTCTATCAAAAACTGAGGAAGACATTCAGCAAGATGAATAAGTTGGACAGGAGGAAGAAACCAAAGAACATGTATCTATCAATAAAGATGAAGAAAAGGATGACTCCAAAGAAATAGAGTCAGACTCACCTCCTCCTCCACCAACAAAAATGCCAAGGACAACAGTTGCTTCTCGGACAAGAAGCCAAACATTAAAGGACTCTACTCCTTCACCTCTAAAGAAAGGAAAGGTCAGGACTTATAAGAGGAAAGCTCCTGCACCGAAGAGAGGTCAAAACAAGAAAGGAAGAAAATTCATCAGAACTCGAGAGGACATAGAGGACACCGATCAAGATGAATTTATTGAAGCAGAAAGTGTCAAGGTAAAAGAAACTGAAACTATTGATGACATTTATGTTTATATTGCAAATTCTGGATCTATTATAGATTCACACATTAGAAAATGGCTGAAATTAAATTTAGAAGATCAAAATAAAATTGAGGACGCCATCATTGCTAAAATGTACAACTTCAAATATGTACCAATGCAATTTGAAGGTAAATATGTTCCAAGAGAAATATTGGACAAACTTTACTCCAGGTGGACATTTTCTTTGAAGAATGAGAAAGAAATAAGAGAAAGAGTACTTTTTACTCTCATGCCAAATGAATCTAAGAAGGAAGAGATAGATGAAATGATGGAAAAGTACACAAAGGAGTTCTCACCAAAGCTAAGGGCATATAAATTTCTTGAAGGAAGACTAATAGAGCTCAAAAAGGAAAGGCATAAGAAATGGTGCAAGACCATGAGCATACCTATTGAGGAGGACAACCCTAAAAAATTCCTTCAACACCAAGAGGTTGACAAGGTAACTCAAGATGATACATCAATTGAGTTGGATAAAGAAGAAGATGATAACACAGGCAACAAGACTACAGATGTTGTAGATGAAACATGGGAAGACACCACAAATGACAACATTGTAGACACTAATGTCATAGACATTACTGATGACCCAATATAGGAAGTGAATAAGGATGAAGATGTCACTGCTAAAAAGGACAAAAATGATGAGCAAGACACAATAGTTGATACTTCACAGGTGAACATTCCAGAAAAACTGCCAATATTGATACAAGCTATCAATATCATGCAAGAAGCAAGAAAGTCACCTAAGAAGGATACTTCCAAGGATGTAGGAAAAGAAACAAACAAGGATAACACCGATGGTCAGCAAGACATTAGAGATACTCAAGATGTAACTGACACTAATAAGGTTACTGGAGGAGATAAGGAAAAGGATACTGATACTCAAGACAAGAATGCAGAAACTGAGATTGATGAAGCAAAGGACACAAATGAAGGAGACAAACCAAAAGATGGTACTCCTAAGAAAATTGACAAGAGTGCTACCGATGATGTAAAGGTGAATGTGGAGATGTTTGCAGACACCCGAAGAGTTGAAACCGACGCCAAGCAACAAAAAGAAGCACAACAGGTCACTTCATCGAGCACAACAGAAAATGATGAGAAATTGGAAATGGTGTTACATTCTACTGAGTCATAGAAGAACAAGAAAAATACAAAGAAGAAAAAGTTAGAGGTTACATTGGATGAAATCATTAAAATACCGAAGTGTGACCCCTCTACACTTGACATTAAAGAATTACAAGAATATGGAGAGATATGCCATAGGAAGGCATTGCAATAGAAGATGAAGAAACAACACAGGGATGTAGGCCCCTCATATTTCCATCTAGACAAGGAGACATCTAGTATGTAACCCTTCATCTTTCTTAGTAAACTTTTCCTTAAGGTGACGTTTAGACCTGAGACAACCTAGACATAGACCTATGATTGAATGTTATCAATTAGATCCAATAGTTATAGGTATGGTTATATATAGGTGTGATGTGCGCAAGTTTTAAACGTTGACCTTATATGCACTAAATGGAAAACAAATTCAATGAGTAATTATATTAATATAGATTTATTATGAGAAGTTCTACATCATTTTACTATGTTAACTCCTTTTGGGAAAAAGACCTTTGATGGTCTAAACTAGGGGTTATAACTCATTATACCTAGTATGAGGATCCTTCCTATAAATAAAATAAATATTTTATATTTATGATGTTATAGAATCTGATTTATTGTTATGTAACCCAAATGTAATAGTTAATTATAAATTATCTCAGAATACTTTAAATGATAATAAGTAAATAAAATACAATGTAGTTTACCTAACGTCCAATATTGACCTAGAATGATTAGGTGAGTATAAAGTATAATATAGGTTCATTTATCATTCATAGGGTTGATGGACCTTGTAAGCAAAGATGTCACATTTCAACATTCTAAGGGGTGTAACTATGATTAGAAGACTATTTTAGTTGGGTCAAGTATTACATTATTAACGATATGATTAATGAAAGGTTAAATTTTGTAGAATCGATCAAATGGGCTTTGAACCATGGCACCTTAGTTATTCGAGATTTTGTCAAACATGTGGATGTATATTTAATCTTTTGAATACACTTACGAAGCGAATGATTATTAATATTTCAAACAATTATGGAAGGATGCGATGTTATTATGGTTATAGTTTCTAGTCATATAAGAAGATAAATTTAATTGGAATGAACACTTGCATAGTTTCACCTAATGGCGGTCTCAATACTATATAATAGGAGTATATATAAATGTACACTTAATTGGGGTAATATAATAGTAATGATTATTCCAATCCTATTCATTATGTCTCAGATTAGAACGTTAATAATTATATATATATATATATATATTTATTTCAATATTATATTAATAAAATACTATATATATAAACCAAACAAACATTAATAAATCTAATTAATAAGTTAAAGAGGCCTTACTTTATATTGCTATTTGATTTAATAATAATAATTAGAACCATTCCTATGATAATTGAATCCATTGTTTTTTTAGTAATGATGACTATTTATGTTAAATGCTTATATCTTAATCAAATACTGGATCATTACGTATGGGAGAAGTTATACATGCATCGATTAGCATCTTTTAGGCATTTAATTTTAGAGGGCAGGAGCTATTGGTCTACTTTTGGGGGATGTTGTGTGCCAGGTAATAAAGAGATTTGACATAAAGGGGCCGACGAGTGTTTCAAGGGAGAAGGGGGGGTTTTCGAGAGTGGGTATCAGTCTTGTTTGGCATTCAATTTGGTTGCTGAGGAGGGGGAGTTTGAGCTACATACTGTGACTAAGAATAAGTGTTTGAAGGACTGAGATCTTGATTACTGGCCGTACCTGGTCCAAGATTGGGAGCTGCATTTTTTTTTACTCGTGTTGTTGGCTGTGCATTTCACTGGGGGTGGTAGCCATTACAAGGCGGGAGGAGAGACTCCCTAGTGGGTGTGTGGGGATTTTCTGAGTTGGTTGCAAGCTGATCTGAGGTCACCCACCCCTACTACAGGCATCCATTCCAACACTAGTATTTAGGCTGCATTTGGAGGGTATCAATATTCTCAAATCTGGGCGTAGCTGTGTGATGTGAGGATGTGCCATCGCTGTGTGCTATGGGAGGGAAGACAGAAAAAGAGAGGAAGGTGCGGAGCAAGCTTAGTTACAATAATGGCAGCCACAATGGCAACTACACCATTTTGAAATCTCAAAGGGTACAAGTAGCAATGTCGTCCATTTCACTAAAATCCTTGCAAAACCCATGGGAAATAAATCATTGTTCGGCTCCATCGTTAGGATATCGTGAAGTCAAGAAGAAAACAAGTAAAAAGGTAGTCTTAAGCAATGCTTCGCAGCGGCGACTGAAACTATATCATCATCATCTTTCCTGAAGCACTGCTTCACAAAAAAAAGGGATGAATTTATATACTGCAAGGACGTGAGGTTGCAGGATGCACTTGATAGGATGGAGCGCAGACCCTTCTATCTTTATAGTAGGCGCAGCGCACTACACCATTATTACTACTGCAAATCCTTCAACGAAAAGAGGAATAGTATGCTCAAAACTATGGGGTCCTTAGGCATCATGGGTTCATTCGATCATGGAAAGCCAGGGAAACACATCCAGTATCTGTTGCAGATCTTCCTCGCTCTGGTCGATGGATACATCCCTTCATTCCCTTCGCTGTCACTAGTAGGAGACCCTTCCATTTCATTGAACGGGATGAGGGCATGTCATCTGTGATTTCTATGCATCCTCTTTTGTTTGGGTTCTTAGAAGTTATCACTGCTACTACAGTCAGGTCGTTAATGATGAGCTTTACCATGTGCAAACGCTTCTCACTCCCACTTGGCCATCTGTTGTCTCTGTCACTGGAGCCATGTATGACACTAGGATTGGTTCATTGAACCAGATATACAAAGGAATCGATGTTGAAGCTTGCAAAATTATTAGTTGAACAGGATGATATAGCGGAGAAAAAAAAAAGGGCACTGTAGAGGGTACGAAGGTATGAGATTTCTAGACAAATCCTCAATGTGTCCTTTCTTTTATAGATTTTTTTTTGTTGATTTTTTTTTTTGGTGTTAAACTCAGTTTAAGTGGTGTTTAAATTTCTTCTTTTAAAATTAAAGGACAAGTGCATTTATCTATATATGCAATTCAAAGGAAGTTTTGAAATTCAGGAAATGATATAGTATTTCCTTGATCTCGTATCAATATAAAAAATTTTGTTGTTGCCACTCGACTATATGAAAATAATTATTGATTTCTATTTTAGCGTTGTTAAAAAAATCATATGATATTGAATTTCTAACATTTTTAACTAGTGTATGCCAATATAACATTAATTATAGTAGGGATATAATGTTTAAATATAGTTTTGATCATGCTGTTAATTTAAGGTATGAATTTATTGTTTGACTTTTAATGCAAACTATAGCTTGTATAGAGTGGATAACTATTCTCATGGTCCATCCTTAATATAGCCTATTATTCTATTTGTTTAGTTATAAATTTTTATTGAAAACAACGTCATTAATAAATAATAAATTATCTAAGTTATTATCATTGATTAGTTTTACATTTACATTTACAAAGATTAGGGGTTTTATCAAAACAAAGATAGCATTGAATTTCTTTCAATTACAAAGAAAATTGGGTGAGGTTGAGAAATTAATTGTATTATAGATTGTAAGTACTAGGGATTTGTTTTATTTAATAGAGCGTTTTATGCTACTCTCTTAAGGAATTTTAGGGATTATTGCTTTCTTAAGTTTAAATTTGAATCGTTGAATGTTAGGGATCGCATGTAAAATTTCAGGGTCTATTGAAGTCAATGTTTTATGTCATGATAGTACTTACTTTCAAGTTTTTATATTATTAATAATTCTTACTCACAAAATATGATTTTTCAGCTATTAGTTTTGGAGGAGTATTGTAAGTAAATGATGAAACTCTCTACCTTGATCATACATTATCATTATGATTATTCAAGTTGTTAGTATCAAGATGTAACATGATTAAGTTTATTTTATGTGAGGTTATATCAACATTGTAGGAAATATTAACTCAATGATGTCTAGGATGATGACTGTTAGAGTCATTAGGGTTCTAATTGAACTACTTGTCTATATGATGTTGTGTTGTGGATAGGAAGCTCACCACCGATCATAATGGTGTATAATACTTCTTCTTGCTCGGGGGTTGGCTAGGGCCTTAGAGGTCTCATGATTCCATAGGAAGGGAGGAGAGAATTCTTGTTGTTACTATTTTGCAATAGAATGTATCTTATATTAATCTTCATCTCTTAGGAAGTTTACTTTCGACTGACATTTTATGAAATTTGGTTTAGAAGTTTATCATGTAATTTAAAAATAAAAATTGTTCTTATGTGAATGTAAATTTCAGAGAGCTATCTAATGAAAACCTTGAAGGGACCTTGGAATCTTTCCCTTAAGCATTTAGATAGATATGGTTGTCCCTTACTTCACGTCTCACACACTTTGAATTTTCCCTATAGTAATCTAAGGTGAAGTGCCCTTTTACTATTCCGTCTGATATATATATATAAGAGGGGATTATTTTTATGATCATACACCTAACTACTAATGGTTCTCTTATTATAAATCTAGTTTTGAAGCTCTATATGCAGGCTTTAGAACGTGGAACAAGAGCACAATATATAAGTAATAGATAAAAAACCAGGTATGCAAGTGCATGACACTTTGTTATTTCAAAGTTTGTAGTATCCTTATTGATTAAGGTAGATGTATAGTCTTTGCAATTTTACTTAAATGAAATATCAAGCGGAACCATACTATGTTGCTTTAAATTAATGTAGCTTTTCTCTGTTGTTACTAAAAAAAAAATTATTACACTTTAGTTATGTTATTGCTACACTAAATAGGTTGTGGGAAGTCTAATTTAGTTTCCAAATTTCTGGGCATTACAAGGGACTCCATGGTACTGGAGACAACATGAGACATTCTACATCAAATATTACCTGATGTTGACATTGATCAAAGCAAGCCTATACTTGATCAACTAGCTACCCTCACCGATGCAATCACAACTCAAAACATTGATGTGGAGAAGGCAATAGAGGAGAGAGCCGAGATGAAGTACCAATAGAAGGTCATAGAGAACATTAGCCAAGAAGTGGCAGTAAATAAGGTAAAGCTATCATAATTTATATCTGAATTAGATCCAATCATATTTGAAGCTATAGCCTTAATTCAAACATTGAGAACAATAGAAAAGTTCACTAAGGAGAATAGTGACAACATTGCAAAGATGGATACCGATCAAGCAAATAGTGCACAGAGCTTAACCACAGATGGAGATAATGCAGTCAAACTAAATTATGAGAAGATAATAGATATTAAATGGTTAAGACAAGAAATATGGGAGGTAGAAACACATTTCAAGGAAGAAGTAACCGAGCTCCAATCTCAACTTCTACCAAATTTAACACTGCTCCAACATCACATCAGTTCAGTAAGGCAACTGATTGCAACCCCAGAGATGTCTATCGCTGACAACATCTATGATATACACTCTAATATTACACTCGAGCACATGGCTCTGGAGAACCTCAAAGAGCAATGGGAGAAAATGATGGAAGACATGAAGTCTTCACATTCCAATATTTTTGATAATCTCTAAGGTAAAGACCTTTGCCAATAATATCAAATAAAGGGGGAAATGATATGAGTACAAAATAAAAAGGGAAAATTTTATGTACATTCATTCATTCATATGGAAAAAAAGGTAGATATGTATATGTATATTCATAAGGGGAAAATGATATGTAGAAAGAAATGATATCATATGTATAGTTATACCAGCATATACATAGGGGGAGTCATTAAATGACTAAGGATTATATATGTTGTATATCCTTAACATTTTGTTAGTATTTTGCACATATCAGTTTTTGATACTAATGTCAAAGGGGGAGATTGATGACATTAATTTTCCATTAGTATGCAAACTATACTTTCGGTAAGCATACACCAAAAGATAGGACATGAAAAAATTGAAGATCAGATACTGAGAGAACACCGAAGCTGACTAAGTGTAAAGAGAACTGATGACACAAGTTAGTGTGTAAACCAAAATCCAAAATAGAAAGAAAAAGAGGAACCCAATAGAGGAACCTGATATGCAAGTTACAGTGCAGACTAAAAAGACAAATACAATGCAACCGACATAACAAAATCGAAGGACAGTCAAGCATGACTAACAGATAGAACTCAAAGTCGGTTGCAGCCCACAAAAAGTGGATTTGACTTCCACGTTAGATAAAGAAAGTGTATTCTATTTATAGGATATTTAATTTTTTTTAAATCCATTTATTTAGGGACAAGATACATTAATGTAAGTGCTTTAACCAGTCTAACTGATTTAAAACAAATATACTAGGAGATCTAGGTAGAAGTTGTAAACCTAGTCTTAGAGTTAACATTATTTTTATCATAACTCGATGAAGTCAATCCATATATAAATAGATGATGCAATCATTCATTACAATGAATGAATAGATGATGTGAAGAGAGAGGAGAACATGAATGAATTAGACAAGCACATCTATGGATCATATTGAGAGTTTCAAGAATAGGGACAACAAAAGATGAATTTTGTTAGCAAGAACCAAGAACAGAGCATACCGAGAATCAGAGGTATTATTCAATCACAATTGAGGTGATAATATTTTTATGTGAACTAAATAGCATTTGTATCAGCAATAGGAGATTGCATTTACCAGGTTAATTTGTAATTTGATATCATTCTAACAAGTGGAGCAAAGTGTAAAAATCCTTTCAAGGAAGGTGGATTTAACCATCCAATATCAAATCTCTTAACCAAGTGCACACTCAACAGTGTTGCTAAAGATCTTAATAGAGTAGACTTTAACAGGTCTCCACCAATACTCCTAACAGGGTAAATCATCAGAAGTGATCAAATTGTAAGCCTTAAATGACCCCTTCCAATCTATAGATAGTGAAGATTTTGTGGGTGCCATCCCCACCACATTTTTTACTTCCTCATAGATGTTTTATGTGATATCATATCTTGTGTTATGTGTCAATTTACTTTCATCAATATTTCTATGAATGTTCACATGTATGTTAATGTTATGATTTGATATAACTCACATCAAGATAGTATAAATCAGATTGAATGGATATACAATTTATTATAAAGGTTAATTGATAAAAGGGATATAAACATTTTAGAGGTACTGATTCACCCCTCTCCTCTCAGTACATAATTCCCATTAATCCCCAAAAATATGAGATTCTTGATATCCTCCCTGAGCAATTTCAAGAAAGATCTTCAGTTTTGATAGAACCAACACAACCAGTTAACTTGGGAACAACTGAAGTTCCTCAATTTGTTCACCTAGCACAATCCTTATTAGAAGAGGAGAAGATACAATTCACTGAGTTCCTAAAAGAGAAAAAGATCAACTTTGCATGGTCTTACACTGATATGCCTAAACTTGATCCTGAATTAATAATGCATCATTTATCTATAGCTCCTGGGATCAAACCCATAAAAAAGAAATTAAGAAAGATGCATCCTCATGTTGCATTACTGGTGAAAGCACAGCTAGAAAAATTATTGAAAGTTGGATTCATAAGAGTCATCGCTTACACATGATGGATTTCTAATGTGGTACTAGTATCTAAAGCAGATAAATCTATTTGGATTTGCAAAAAAAATTAGAGACTTAAACAAAGCATGTCCTAAAGATGATTTTCCATTGTCAAACATTGATATGATCATAGATCTTATAGTAGACTATCAGATGTACTCACTCATGGATAGTTTCTCAAGCTACAACTAGATTAAGATTGATCCTGAAGACCAAGAAAAGACAACATTCACATGTGCATGGAGAAAGTTTTGCTGGAATGTTATGTCATTTGGATTAGAGAATGCTAGTGCTACATACCAAAGAGATATGACAACCATATTCCATGATATGATACATAAAAACATGGAGGACTATGTGGATGATACCTTAGCTAAGTAAAAAAAAACTACTCATACTGAAGACTTGCGAAGGATATTAGATCACATGGAGCAATTTCAATTAAGGCTTAATCCAAATAAATGTGCCTTTGGAGTCCAATCAAGGAAGTTACTAGGGTTTATTGTATCAGTAAAAGAAATTGAGGTGGACACAACAAAAGTTAAAGCTATACTAGAAATGTCACCTCCACACAATATTAGTCAAAGGAGGATGATACAAGGAAGACTCTAGTCAATCAGGAGATTTATGTCACAACTTGAAAACAGAGCACAACCTTTTACTAAATTGATACATAAGGGTGTTACCTTCAAATGGGACGAACATTGTGAAAATAACTTCAAATAATTAAAGGATTACTTGGCTACTCCTCCCATTCTCATGGCACCCATTCATGGAAATTTGTTACTCCTATATATCTCAGCTACAACTACATCACTAGGAGCATTGTTGGCTCAAGAAGATGAAAATAAAAAAGAAATAGCAATCTACTATATCAGCAGGACACTGGTATCTTATAAACTCAATTATAGTATAATTGAAAAATATTTCTTAGCAGTTGCCTTTGCATCATATAAATTGAGACATTATATGTTGTCACATATAGTAAAGCTTATTGCAAAGATAGATCCACTTAAATATCTCTTAAAAAAGACAACATTAATAGGAAGGTCAGCAAAGTGGGTCTTGATTCTAAGAGAATTTGATATTGAGTATGTGGATAGAAGGGCTATTAAAGGACAAGTCCTCATAGATCAATTAGTTGATTCACCCTTGCAAGATGACACACCTTTGATAATTGAATTTCTTGACGAAAAAATTATGCATTTAACTAAACATCTATGGAAGATGTACTTCGATGGTGCTTTCACACAAAAAGGCTCTAGAGAAGGGGTTCTATTCATCACTCCTCAAGGTTACAAGATACCCAAAGCATACAAATTAATGTTTCCATGCACCAATAACATTTTTGAATATGAAGCATTAGTGAATGGTCTTAAGTTGGATATGGAATGGAAGATCATAGAGTTACATGTGTATGGTGACTCTCAGCTTATTATTAATCAAGTAAATGGAAACTATCAGACTAAAGATGAGAAGCTCATGCCTTATAAACAATTGGTTGAAGACTTGAAAAATTAATTTGTCTTCGTCACATTCCATCAAATACCAAGGATAGAAAACAAAGTTGCAGATGCTATGGCTACACTAGCATGCATGTTACAACTAGAAGAACATCAATTTCACTATGACTTTTTGGTGGAAGAATTATCCTATCCAGCTTTTGATACCCCTGAGTACCAAGTAATTTGTGCTTTAAACACCCAAGACCAATCCTGGTACATCAAAATCATTACTTATATAACTAAAAAAACTCTACCCAATGGTCTATCAAGGAATGAAAATGAGCCTTAATTAGGACACCATCATGTTATGTCCTCATTACTAATAACTTATATAGATGAGGTCTCAATGATACACTTCTTAGGTGTTTAGAACAAGAAGAGTTGGATTATGCATTAAAAGAGGTCCACGACGGTGTATAAGGGTCACACTCAAATGGATTTTTGTTAGCTAAAAAACTACTAAGAGTTGGCTATTATTGGCCCACGATGGAAAAAGATGTTGTTCTATTTTCAAAAAATATGTCACAAATGCCAAACACATGGAAATCTCATCCATGCTCCTGCTAGAGAACTCATACCATTTATAACACATTGGCCATTCCAGCAATGGGCCTTTGATTTGGTTAGAAAAATCTACCCTAATTCTTCAAGTGGACACAAATACATCATTATGACCACTGAGTATTTCACTAAGTGGGTCAAAGTTGTGTCGCTGATCAAATCCACTGGCAAACAGGTGGCTATGTTTATCTTGAACTACATTATGTGTAGGTATGGTATACCCTCTTCTATTATAACAGACAATGGGGTCAATTTAAAAACTATTACATCAAATACCTTTGCACATAGTTTCACATCACTCAACATTGTTCTTCAATATATTATCCTCAAGGTAATGGACAAGCTGAGGCATCTAACAAGAATATTTTAAAAATATTACACAAAACTATGAGTAATTCTGGCAGAGAATGACATTTATAACTAAATATGGCACTTTGGGCCTACAGAACAAGTATTAGAAAACCAACGGGAGACACGCCATTATCTCTAGTCTATGGTGCAGAAGCAGTGCTACCTATTGAGTTAGAAATTCTATCTTTGCGGGTATCTCTCCAAGATCTTGTTATTGATGAACAATACCACATTGATAGGGTGAATGCACTAGAATTACTTGATGAGTGCAGACAACAAGCGTTTGATCATCTGAAAGTGTACCAAAAATGCATGTCCAAAGGGTACAATAAAAAGGTCAAACCATGACAATTTCAAGTGGGGGATCTCGTTCTAAAAGAGAATCCTAAGAACCGGCCAAATAGAGAACAAAAAGAAAAGTTTAAACCTAATTGGCTAGGGCCTTATGTCATTGTAATGCATCGCCAGGGAACCCAGGAGAACTTAACCCAAACACGACACTAAGTTCACAGAATAACTTTTTTTTTTTAAATGTTTACAAACAATATTAATAGCAATGCGGAAGCAACACAATGAAGTACATGACATACACATGAAATACAACTCATACATGATTAAAATTCCTCGAGGGTTCCTTGACGTAGAATTACTTAAACAAACTAATCTATTATTACAATAATAAAGAACTGACACAAAGGTTACATAATCTGAAACCAATTACATACATCTCATAATAAAGATTACATATACAACTGGTACCATAAGGTATACTACCTAATCAACATCCACTGCACAAGTCGCAGGGTATGTAATAATACATAATAAATAATACAATTCATCCTCCAAGGATGATAACCAATATAAACATATGGTACAAATACACAACTCATGAAATTGAACTAGTCTCCAAAAGAGTCAGAAGATGGAACTGCATCAAGAACATCCAAGAATGAAGAAGAATCTGTCGGAATCTCAATGGTAATAAGAATCACTACCACCTGACCACGTGTAGCCAAAGGTCCACTCCCACCGTGCTGAGGAGATAGTAAAAGGCCCACTCACACGGGTATACAACATGAAGGCAATCAAAGGTATACAAGCCATCATAAAGAAACACATAGGAAGATCCTAGAAGCTTTCTGATCACAACGAGAAAGAATAAAGAAAAAGCACAAGGATGGAAAGATCAAGACAACTGAAAAACCAAGATCATACAAGGTACATCATCCAAAGATAAAAAGAGCATACGTAAGATATCCAAAACATCACCATAACCAAATACTAAATCCAAAACACCAAATGTCATAGACAACCATAAAAGGCACAACAAGACCTATGGAGGAGACTTAGGCTACATGTTATGGGAGTGTCATCATATGGTCATATACTTGAGTTACCTAGGACTGGTCACTACAGACCCCAGACCCTCAAGCATCATCTAGTTGAGTTTACCCTGGTCTGGTCACTCTGGACCCCGGACGCTCAACATGCTAATTAATCTTGTATTTAATGTTAACCCCAAGTTTTATTATTAAGTTATCGCTTATTAAACAACTTACAATAGGTCACCCTGGACTAGCCTCTTTG
>MU228075.1:1881328-1899017 GCA_018584345.1 Thuja plicata
GACACATCAACATGCCAACTAGACATGTACACTCACACTTAATTACATTATTTGCAAGAAAATATATTTTACAAAAAAAATAATAAGAATAGGAATTATCCAAGGTTGAGACACCTTATTCCTAACAAAACTCACATTTTAAATGTGATTAACTTGGTAAAATTGTGTTTTCTATTAACACACCTTCATTTCTCCACTTCTTCTAGTTGATTCTTTATTGATTCAATCGATCAGTTCAAGTGATATATCAATCTAAAGAGGGATTTATTCTTTTTCCTTCGATTTTGTTCCCGAGGGGCATGATCACACTTAAATCAATCAAATTCTTGCTCAAAGAACATTAAAATAACTTCATCGACATCAAAAGACTAAGGGCATGACAGTTTCCCTCAACTAAGTCGGGACTATTGGATGGAAGGCCTTGGTTCTCACAAGCTAGATATCTTATGTCTACATTTTCTTAGATTCTTATTAAGCTCCTGGAAGCTTTGTAATGACCTTCATTCAATCAAGTTCAGAGTCAGTATTATCAATTCTCGTACGATAACCAAGTTCAGAATTGGTATTTTAAAGATCTTTGATTATTGACCTTTGTTCGATCAAGTTCAAAGTAAATTCTATCAGTCTAACTTCAATCAAGTGCGAGACTGATCTCATCAGACATTTCATTCAATCAAGTATGAAATTATCAAACTTTCTAAAGTCAACATTAAACTTTCTTTGAATTAATGAGCTGCTCGCACATCAATTCAAAGAGGAGCAAATGTAACCACCCTAATTTGGTCTGCTCTGACCATAGACTATATTTTCCCTAAGTGTGATCATACCCCTAATTATGTCAAGATAATTCTTCAATTTATTGGCATAATTTATTTAAATCAAATTTAATCTCCTAAGTGATTTAATCACTAAAATACATTAATTGCCTTAGCTAATTAAATCAAATCAATTCAATTCAATAAAAAAAATGAAAAAACATGGCCAGAGTAATTAATTAAAAGGAATTAAATAAATCATAATTAAAACTCCATTTGCAAAAGGGAAAGTCAAATCCCTAGCCAATGAGAGTTAAATCACTTGGATTGCCTCGCATGGATCACCAAAGATTCAAATTCCACCTCTCTTCCACTTTCAATCCTAACCTATCAAATTCTTCTATAAGTGGAATTAATTTTAAGCTTAATGGGGACCCTAATTCTTAATTATTGAAAGAAAACTTATGTTGCTCTTATTTTCATAGATCTTAATGCATTTTAGCTCATTCTTTCATAGCATTGTTATAATCTTTCACTTTGGATCTTTAAACTGAACATTTCTTGAGCATTTAGATTAAAAGCATTCAAATCTTCCATTCTAAGCTTGTATATGTCACTGATTAATGCATAATTTGAGGGAAATTATAGCATTCTTCACTCTTCTTAGATAGGAAGCAATAGGTCAATTTTAGTGAATGATATGCTTTCTAACTCTTATTTTCATGTTCTTTCACTAATATAATGACTTATTGAAGTGTTGTGTTGCAGAAAAAAGGTACACAAAATAACACACACAACTGGCACTCCCTCCCTTGGTACTCTTATTGACCCTACTCCTATGGTAAATGTTATAACTGAAGAGCATATTTTTAGTAAACACTTGCGATGAGATTTCTATGATATGAAAAATACTTGGATTCAAACTTGTAATGGCTTTGTTTATCATCCCCATGCTTTTATTTCCTTACCTATAGAGATTTGTGGTAGATATGTGGATACTACCTTTATTTTCATCCCTACTTCCGATCAATTTCATGTTAAGCTTGGTTTTCCTTACTTGTTCTCTATGCAATCTATAGCTTCTCCTATCCATAAATGTCTTACTTTTTCTCATGATGGTGAGATAAAGACTATTAACCATAGTCTTTATCATCCTTCTAGGCCTCAAGACAGTGTTGATCTTGATTTCTTTGGCCTTCTTTACCTACAACACCTCTAACCCATCCTAATTACCTTTTTCGATCTTATCAAGCCTTTAAACATAGAAAGATCATTGAGTTATGTTTACCTAATCTTGATCCTACCCATGGTCTTTTACCTATTCCGTTGGTTCCTCCTTTTTCTGATTCTTCGAATTTTGTTGAGCAACCGCTTGTTCCTATCTTTCAACCTAGTGTGGTTCCTTCAACTACTCCTTCATAGGGAGAAAAGAACTCGATGGTGATTGATCCCACTCCACCTCCTATCTATAGCAAGACCAAACGTAACCAACATGCCTGTAATGGTTAAACGAAGCATATAGCTAAAGCCAAGGCATGTGTGCCTGCTTCCCAAAATATTTTACCTTCCTTTGACCATCCCATGCTTGAGCCTGTGGAGGAAGTTAAAAATTATAACACTATTCAAATGAATAAACATGATGATTCTATTCGTATTTTGGATTCTATTGTGATTAATCTTGATGAAGAAGATACCCTTGATGATACTATTGATGCTAACAATAATTTACATGCTAGTGATTCTAATGAATATGAGACTATTGATCTTGATCATGATTTTCCTAACATTCTTTCAAAATAGTTATCAATCACTCCTAGTGTCAAACATAGTGACCAGCAACATGGTCCTTGTTTGGAACTGGAAATTGTTCCTACTATGTTGGATGTTGCTCCTCTTGCGAGTGTCCCACCTTCCCTAAATGATACGGAGAAAGATAAGGGGGAAGGTGATGCACCTAATTGGCTTCTCTAGTATGGTAGTCTTTGTGTGTTTTTCCTGTCGTGTTGTGTTTCCCCTATGAAGTTTTTCTTGTTACATGTTTTGTTTATATTTATTTAAAGGATCCTTGTTTCTTTTTTGGTGCAAGATCATAAAGGAATCAAAATTTTATATTCATTCTTCTAATTGTATCTTGCTTCTTCTATATGTCATTATATGTTGTGTTGTACATGTGCTATTGTTTTTAAATGTGCCTTTGTGTAGTCCGCTTGGGATATTCTGACATTTTAGCACCAAATATTTTTGGTCTCCATGATGCCATCCCAAAAAGACTCTTCTTTGTAACTCTTATGTGTTTTTCCTCCATTGTGTTGTAGTTCTACTTCCTTTTGGGAATGATGACATTTCATTTGGCATAATATTTCATATATTATCTTATGATCATACTGAAGCAAGGGTTAGTAGATCCCTTCATGTTCTTACTTTTTTTTATGTGCCTATTTCCCTTGATATGTTTTCTCTTAGGGCATTTCATACTGGAAAACTCTCTAGCGGATTCATGTACACTCTGTTAAAGAAATTTCTCCCATTGAGATTCTTGCAATTGCTTTAACATGGGGGAACACACTTTGCTCACATTTTACACACATATTATGAATCTTTGCTTCTTTGAATCCCTTTATGGATTACTAATCAATACTAAAGGCATGATTCTCTTTTAGATCTCTTCTTGGATTACTAACAATACAGAAGGATTGATCCCTACATTTGCATCTCTTACTGACCCCCTAAGGATACACGCATCCTTATGCTCATATCACCTTTTGCATTTTTTCTCTTTTAGAAATATATTTTCCTAAGGGTGAATCTTTGATGGGTTGACTAGCATGCACACAAACCTGATAGACTGTTCAATGCCATATTTTGTTACAATATTTCCTTTATGGTGTGGTTGATAGTAAGACACATACATATTACTGGGCGAGTAAATCATAGTAACAAAGACTCAAGTCTATTGGGGACTTGATGGATTCCTTGTCTCTGTAGTCGTGATGAGATTATCTTATGCATTTGTTTATCTACTTTATCAAGAGTTTGAGTTAGGATTACACTCCCGCTAAAGTGCGGGCTAAATATATCATCTTAAAGTGGAAGAACCCATGTTGAGACATGTTTATCCCTCCTTAGTATGATGCTTTGGACATGGTGGAACCCAAATTTATAGGAAAATTTTCATATCCAAACAGCTCAGGGAAGTATACTCTATACCCATATTATTATCATTTATGTATTTCATGGCTTCATATTTCATAAATTATGCTATTGTTTAATTCTTGTATCTCTTAGCCTGAATATTCATATTTAAATTATTAATATAACTGTTACTTTTATTTTTGCAATATCTTTGTTATATTTTATTATTTCGTAGGTCTATCGAACAATTAAAATTCAACACAGATCGATGGTTGGCGTGATCCATTAAGCAGAAGAAAAATGAACTTTACCCATCAAGGCATCACGCGATGTTGACGCGTGTCTCGGGCCCACCAATACTCTAAGTAACAAATGGAGGTCTAAGGTTAAACTTCAGTGAGGATCAACAACTGGCACAATCCCTTGATCAACAGATGCATGTCCTTTATTCTTCAAGGGAATATGATTGAATGCCATGTGTTTTGGGACCCACAGTTTCTGAGCAGTGAACAAAAGAGATATACGATTAAAGATCAGATTTCATTGACGACAGGCGTAATACCTTAAGCAAAAGATGAAACTTATTTAAACTTCAAGGCATCATGCCTTAAAGCAGACTGAAGGTTCATCATTGGTTAAAACATGACAAAGATCAATGGTAGGCGTAATGCCTCAAAGAGAAGATGCCCTTCCTTTAGTCATTGAGGCATCACGCCTAAGCAATGTGTGTCCTAGACCCATAGAAGTATGAGTAATGTGATCGATGATTAAAACACAAAAGGAATCGATGATGGGCATGATCCCTAGTTTGACAGATGAATGTCTTTTAGTCATTGAGGCATTGCATGATGATGACACATGTCCCCAATGGTCAAAAAGACAGAATTCTTGGGTGGCAACGTCGCCTGGGATTTATTTTTGTCATTTTTGTTTATTTTGATTATATTTTCATGCCAGTTAGGGTTTCTTTTAGTATTTGATACATTGTTATCATTTTCATGCAGAGTTTCAAAGGTGGTGAGTATTATGGATCTGTCTACTAATACTAAAGGATGATCACATGCAAACATTTGTTGAAGAATATTCACGAGGATAGATGATGCCAAAAGATGGTCGAAAACATTGATGATCTGGTTCTTGTCGACGAAGTTGTTCAATATACCAGTGATTGTATCCATTATCAAAACAAAATATGTGGATGAACATATGGTCAAAGTACTGTAATGATCTTAACACAGAATAATTATTTTGATTTGTCTCTAACAAATCACAAGTGATTTGTTAATGACCATTATTATGAATCATATGGCCAGTAACCATTTTTAGACAAGGATATTAATCATTCCTTAATTGTAACTATTGTTCAGTTGTTGATATTAGGGTTAGGTTTTTGTTATGAAGAGACACATTGGTCTAAAGCTTGTATGAATCCCTTGGACTTTATATAACTAGGGATTCCAAGACTATGTGGAGAGATTACCATTATTATCATTGTTATTGTTCCTAGTTTAGAATTTGATCACAACTCCAACATGGACTTGAATGTACTATTATTTCAAAATCAATAAAAGATAAGTGATTTTTTTTCACTCATGGTAAGAAATTTTGATTCATTTCAGTTAGTCCCTTGCAATTATTGAAGGTAGATTCAATTTTTATTCTTTCAATGCTTGTGTAGAGACCTTGTATGTTCATATCCCTGTTTGATTATCAAGGAGTTTTTGAAAAGTTAGTGTTTCCATCTTCTTGTTCAAGTGATCTCCCAACCACAGGAGTTAAAATCATTTGAACTAAAAAGGATATAAATAGGCTTCATTTCTTTGCATCTATAGAATTTGAATAGTTGATGGTATTGGAACATATACTGTCTTTCACGGTTGTACATAGGATTGAAATTAGATTGACTCTATTTCCCAAGTTGAAATAGACACTGATTTTGTCAATTATTGGATATAGTAATTTAGTTCATTGTTTAAATTTGTTGAGATATTCTATTTAGCTTTAATTCAAGTTATACACATTTATTAAGTATTCTTACAATTTACAAAAGAAATCTTAGTCTTGTAGTTTATGTTGTGACTGATCACAATTGGATTTATTTCAAGTATATGTTTTCCACACTTGAAAGAGAGGTTTGAGGTGCTATCAGATCTTCTATAAAAAGCCTTAAAGCTTAAGGTATAGGCCTACTAGCTTGGTACTGCAGAGCCAAAATTATAGAATTTCCAACCTTGTTTTTGGTTGAACTCTCTAGTTGGCCAAATCAATTGGGTTTCCCAGCATTGGATCAACATGTTCATAGGAAATCCAATCTGTTGATTTGAGCACCAATAGATTGGTGACTCTGATGGGGAGTTGTCTATTCTATGAAAGACAATGTTGAAGATTACCTAGAAGCTCTGGTGATATAGTTAAGACTCTATTGGGAGAAAGAACTCAGAAGACAATAAGTATTTTCCTTCTCGAAAAGAAGGTGGCGACTCTATTATTCAATAAAAATTTTAGTAAGTGACTCTACTAAGGGAAAAGACCCAGAAGGAGATAAGTAAAGTTTTCCTCTTTAAAAGAGGTGGAGACTCTATTGATAAGAACCTAATGTATAGAGATTAAGTTACTACAAAATAAGATATTCAGTATGTATCTGAATACATATTCACATAAAGTATCAAACTTTTGTGACCCAAGACCTAAATTTATTATGGAAGTATATAGACCATTGAATTTTTATAACATTCCTGGTGGTCAGAAATATTTTCCTCTTTGGTTAAAAAAAATATGTTCCAAAATATTGTGGAGATGGATCAGAATCACCAATTGAGCATTTGTAGGAATTTTGTAAATTTATTGAAGATTTTCATATCTATGCATAAGATGTGATTATGAAACTATTTGTAAGATCAGTGACAGATCATGTAGGTTTTCTTTTTAATATGAAACCTGAACAAAGTATCCCATCATGGAGAGAATTTAAGTGATGGTTTCTAGATATGTTTCATGATGAAAGTGAGGAAGAATAAAACATGTGCTATAAACAGGAAGAAAATCAAAAGTACATTATGGAAGAATAATCTTACATGTCCCTTTGGATACATTCTTCAATTTCGAAAGATATGAAGGTGAATCTGCAATACATTTATTCATGAGAATAATAAAGACTTATCAGGAAATACCTTCAGATATCAGGCCTCTAGAAAGGGAATTAGTACATAAACTTTGTGAGTTAAAAATCTACCATGATTCTCAACTGAGAGTTTTTATTGATCAATTGCGTGAGGAATTGATGGAAGAAAAGGATGAATATAGGGAATAATTTAGATGTGCTCCAAATTTGAATGCAACTAAAGTCTTTGATCAGATTGAAGACAATCCTATACATGAAAAGGTTGATGATATTTGTGTTGAAACAGATAAAAATAAAAGGAATGGAGATATGGAGGAAGAAAATTTGGATCAGATTGAAGAAGAATCTATTCATGATGAAATTTGTATGGAAACAAATATCAATGACCATGTTGATGAGGGAGAAGACTTTCTCAGTACAGTGGAAATTTTAGATTTGTTGGATATTGAATATCATAAATATGTTCAAAGAAATGGTGAATTTTTTTTCTCAATCCACCACAGTGAACAAGCTAGTGGATCAGTATATATTCAAGAGGTACAAGATGAAGGAAATGATAAATTTCAAGAATCAAATAGTGGAGATGAAATAGAACAGCGTACATCGTATGAACAACAAGAATTTTTAGAAAATAATGTCAATGACGATATTATTCTTCTTGATGAAACATCCAATGATCCTAATAAAAGATCTCATGAAGATATGTCCAAGATCTCTATGTTCCTGAATCCATTATTTGAAGAGGAAGTAGAGGAAGAACTCCCCAATTTCTCTATGTTCTTGAAACCATTATTTGAAGGATATTTTATGTGCAGTCAAGTCTGTCAGCATCATGATGAAGGTAACATTCCTACTGATGATTTTGAAGTTGATAAAAATCAAAATATGCATTCAGAAGGTGAAACATCTTTTAGTTCATCCTTTGAGAAGGAGTCGTATCATACTTGTGAAGATGAGATTAAATCAACCAAGCATAATGATGAGAATATGTTGAAGAAAAGTTTTGAAGATTATCCATATCAGGAAGATATTGGCCTAGTTGTTGAAGTACATGAAGACACTCAAAAAGATAATCCATCTAGTAAAAGTATGTATTCTGATCAGAATACAAGAGAGGACACATGTAAGAATGATCCCAAAATTCTTTCAAATCTATTACATAAGGAAATAATAGAAAAGGATCATGCAAAACACCATGATAAATTTTTCAAAGATGATTGCTTTATATATTTAAATCCATTATAAAAGAAGGGTGAAGTATCTACAAATAGTATGGTTAGTATACTAAGTTTTGAAGATAAACTTTATGATATTGAGAGTATGATATCATCAATATAAGAACAGGCAAAAGAAATATGATGTTTCAAATCTTGAAACTATAGAGAATTTGGACCGAAATAGAAATATGAACAATTTTGCAACCAGGTATGAAGGAAGATATGATCTTGAGATAATTTTACTCATATGTTCAAAATAAAATTAGTTGAGAAGAAGATGAAATATGGCAGAACAAATCATGGTGTCATGTTAATAATATTTAAAGTGCTACATGAACAGAATAAATTTTTGACAAAGGGAAATAACAATGTTCATTTTTTGAGGGCCGAGAGCCACCCAGTTTCACTTTGCATCAGGTAAAGAGTAGATATTTGGTCTTCTTCTCTAGAGATAACTGAGATCTTGATGTGTCCAAGTATGAACACACATCCCCAGAAAGAGCCACTTGTGGAACCCAAATTTACAGGCAAATTTGCATATCCAAACAGCTCATGGAAGTATACTATTTACCCATATTATTGTCATATTTGTATTTCATGGTTTTATATTTCATAAATTATGCTATTGTTTAATTCTTATATCTCTCGGCCTGAATATTCATATTTAAATTCATAATCTATCAGTTACTTTTATTTTTGCGGTATCTTTGTTATATTTTATTATTTTGTAGGTCTATCCAATGATTAAACTTCAACACAGATCGACGGTTGGCGCAATCCCTTAAGCATAAGATAAACATTCTTTACCCATCAAGGCATCTCATGATGTCGACACGTGTCCCAGGCCGGCTAGTACTCTAAGTAATGAATGAAGGTCTAAGGTTAAACTTCAGTGAGGATCAATGGCTGGCACAATCCCTCGATCAGAAGATGCATGTCCTTTTTTCTTCAAGGGAATGTGACTGATTTCCACATGTTTTAGGACCCATAGTTTCTGAGTAGCAAATGAAGGATATCTACGGTTAAAGATCAGATTTCATCAACGGCAGGCGTAATGCCTTAAATAGAAGATGCTGATTATTTAACCTTCAAGGAATCACACCTGATCAGAACGTGTCTTGGGCCTGCAGACATTCCAAGCAATGAGACAATAAGGATAACAGTTGGTGGCACCTTTTTGGTTGAAGGGGTTAATAAGGATGCATGTCATTCTTGAAGAAGATTAAATTTTGCATTACTAAAGTTCTTATATTTTAACACGTGGGTAAGATCAACAGCGATGTCTTAACCAAGCAATAAAGGTGATCAAGTTTTAAAGCAGACTAAAGGTTCCTCTATGGTTAAATCATGACAAAGATCAATGGTAAGTGTAATGCCTCAAAGAGAATATGCTCATCCATTAGCCATTAAAGAATCATGCCTAAGTGATGCGTGTCCCAGACCCACAGAAGTCTAAGTAATATGATCGATGAATAAAATACAAAAGGAGTTGATGGTGGGCATAATCCTGTGATCAATAGATGAATGTATTTTACTCATTAAGGCATTGCATGATGATGACACATGTCCCCGATGATAAAAATACATAATGCTTGGGTGGAAACGTCGACTGGGATTTCTTTTTGTCATTTTTGTTTATTTTAATTATATTTTCATGCCATTTAGAGTTTCTTTTAGTATTTGATACGTTGTTATCATTTTCATGCAGGCTTTTGAAGGTGGTGAGTATTATGGATCCATCTACTAATACTGAAGGATAATCACAAGAAGACATTTGTTGAAGAATATTCACACGGATAGATGATGCAAGAAGATGGTCAACAACATTGATGATCTGGTTCTTGTCAAAGAAGTTGTTCAATATACCAGTGATTATATCCATTATCAAAATAGAATATCTGGATGAACATATGGTCAAAGTACCATAATGATCTTAACACAGAATCATTATTTTGAATTATCTCTAACAAATCACAAGTGATTAGTTAATGACCATTATTATGAATCCTTATGGTCGACAACTATTTTTAGATAAGGATATTAATCATTCCTTTATTGTAACTATTGTTTAGTTGTTGATCTTAGGGTTAGGTTTTTATTATGAAGAGATGCATTGTCTGAAGCTTGTATGCATCCCTTGGAATTTATATAAATAGGTATTCCAAGACCATGTGGAGATATTACAATTATTATCAATATTATTGTTCCTAGTTTAGAATTTGATCACAACTGCAACATGGACTCGAATGTACTATTATTTCAAAATCAATAAAAGATAAATGTTTTTTGTTTCACACATGGTAAGAAATTTTGATTCATTTTAGTCATTCCCTTGAAATTATTGAAGGTAGATTCAATTGTTATTCTTGAAATGCTTGTGCAGAGACCTTGTATGTCTCATATCCCTGTTTGATTATCAAGGATTTTTTGAAAATTTAGTGTTTCCAGCTTCTTGTTCAAGTGGTCTCCCAATCACAGGAGTTAAAATCATTTGAACTAACAAGGATATAAATAGGCTTCATTTATCTGCATCTATAGAATTTGAATAGTTTATGGTATTAGAAAATATACTATCTTGCAAGGTTGTACATAGGATTGAAATTAGATTGACTCTATTTCCCAAGTTGAAATAGGCACTGATCTTATAAATTACTAGATATAGTCATTTAGTTCATTGTTTAAAGTTGTTGATATATTCTATCTAGCTTTCATTCAAGTTATACACATTTATTAAGTATTTTTACAATTTACAAAAGCATTCTTAGTCTTTTAGTTTATATTGTGATTGATCACAATTGGATTTCTTTCAAGTATATGTTTGCCATACTTTAAAGAGAGGTTTGAGATGCTATCATATCTTCTATAAAATTCCTTAAAGCTTAAGGTATAGGCCTTCCAACCTTACACCTTCAGAGCCAGAATTGCAGAAGTTCCAACCTTGTTTTCAGTTGAACTTGTTAGTTGGCCAAATCACTTGGGTTTCCAAGAATTGGATCGACATATCCATAGGAAATCCAATCTATTTATTTGAGCACCAACAATACCTAATTTAAATGCCTTTATCGATCGATGGATATACCTTTTATTTTGTGCTAGATCAGGCCCCAATTTTATGTCCTTTCCCACTGTTCTTTTCTCTATCCCCAAGATCTCAGACCATCCCATGATGGATTGATCCATCAGGGGATAGGAAGAAGTTAGCCTAGCCCTTGGGGTGAGGCCTAGGTTGGCCTCCCCCTGAGGTTAGGCACCTTAGGATTCTGGGGCATTCTCAGGTTTCCTATTTCTTCTGTCGCCTTGTGAAATCAACCCTTATTTATTTTGATGATGAAATTGGTATAAAAGAGGCCCAATCACTTCATTTTGGGAGGGAAGAGGTTCAAGAGATTTTACATTTTTGTCTACAAGAATTTCAAGAGCATTCATAAGCATTTCCTAGGAGCATTGAAGGAGATCTTTTGCAACCATTTAAAACTTCAAGATTTCAAGATCTTTTGCATTCAAGGATATTTCAAGGAGCTTTGAAGGAGTTCATTGGAGGCATTTTCATAATTATTTCATGATCATTCATGTTCCTTTCAAGCTCTAGCTTCCTTCTTTGAAGATATTGGAGTTGGAAATCAAGGAAGGGTTTAAGAGAATTTCAGGGCATAATGTTATGCATACTAATCATAGGGCATAGAGTAGATTCATATATTGCTTCTAGATTTTTAGCATCAATTCTTGTCGTGGGGGAGAAGGTTTTAGCGGAAGATATATGCATCAAACTGTTTGATAAGAAATATCTACTAGGTTTGTATGGAGCCATCATCAACATTGATGGTAATTTAGCTATCTCATTTCTAGTGGTCTATGCCTTGATGATGCAGGTGAGTGGAAGGCTTCCAAACCTTTGTGCAAGAACTTTTTGGAGTGGCTATGGTGGACCTACTGGAAGGTTTTTCAATTTAACTAGTTGGTAATGGTAAGATAAGGTTTTGAGAGGAATCATTATGAAAAGAAGTTTAAATTTTCTTAAAAGAGTGCTAGGTATTACAAATGCGTTGGAAAAACTGATTAGAGACAAGATTAATGAGGCAAAGGACTAGGTTTAAAAGAATAAATATGATAAAAATATTGATGGATTATGTAGTGAAATCTCCTCAGAGACAAGGGATGAAGGAATGGAAGTGGATGAAGAATAAGACAATGAGGAATGAGTAATGGTTGAGGAAGAACATAGTAACTGCATGAAATCTGTAGGCCAAATTGGAGAAATTGGTTATGGGTTTGAAAAAGGATCTTCTTTAACAAGGGGAGCAGAGAAACAAGTACAAAAGATAGAGTTGTTACTATAAAAAGGCTAGGGCAAAGGCCCTGCAACAGTGACATAACAGGTAGTTTTTCCTCTCTGATTCACTCGGTTAAATATGATCATAAGTTGATGTTTTATAGTCTTTTTTTATAGTTTCTTAGAGTTTATTTTTCTCTTAAAGTTTAATTTTCAGCGTAGACATTATCAATCAAACTTCTTCAGGACTATCAAAGAAAGTGTTTAGGCTAGTTTTTGTTTGATACGAGGAATTAGGAATTGTTAGTTTTATATTAGATGGATGATACTAAATTAGCTCTGATGGATTGGGATGGATATGTTGTTATTTATGTTAATCATGTGAATTATAGTATGGGGGTTAGGAGATTGAATGATGTTATATAAGGATAATAAATCCCTCTTATCTTATATCTATTAAGAGACTTTGTATTAGTATCAACATTCGCACTTTAATTGCAAGTGTCTCATTCCAAGAAGGTCAAATAGTATAAATCTATGTCATAATAATTTTTTTAAAAAATTTATCAATAAGTGGTATTTATATTATTAATGAAATTTTTTATATGCTAAGATATTACAACAAATTGATAAAATATAATGCAAACAATAGGGCTCCTAAGATGAGCATATAAGTAGCTAAAGTGGTGAGAATATCAAAAATCTCCAAAAATAAGGAGATATCAGAAATTAACTTATGAACAAATATTAAGTATTGACTAGGATGAGGCACAAAAAAAAGGACCAAAATATATCAACTTGACGATTCGCTCCTCTAATGCTTTCCAAGGTTGCTTTTCTTGCACTGCCTTATACATGAACATCCACTCTATTTCCTTGGGTGAATTCAATTTTAGTTATCTTCTTGAGACACAAGCAAATTTCAGCTGCTATGTTGCAATGCTTCATAATAAAAATTAATTTTGAGGTTATCTAGGAAATGGATGCCATTTCACCAGCACTCCCCTGTCATAGGGGGTAAAATCATCAATCTACAACAATCTGAGTTAGATATAACAACAAAATATCTAGATTAATATAGATTCTAACTCCTATTATAGAGATAAATAAATAAATAATTGAATGCATCACATAATGAATAAATAAAAATCACAATGCAAACTGATAAATCAACTCTCCCTTGGCTCTATCCTTCTCAATTCAATATAGAATCTCATATTTTCTCAAGTGTGATAGCATGATAATTTAATATTGTGCTATAAAATTATGAGAATTAAGCCTCATTATATAGAATTATGGACTTCAATCAGGGCTAGGTTGATACAAAGTCCTGAAAAAATCCCTAGAAATAAAAAAACATAAAAAAATCCTGCAATTTATTTTTGTCAATCATCAATTGTCAATAAAAAATATTTTAACACCAATAGGAATTGGATAATTACCAAACATAGCTCAACCCTAAGCTTCATAAATCATGCTTCAACTAACAAATACCTCAACTGTTCCTCAATCAAACTGATCACACTATCTTATCTATCGCTCAAGTCAAAATCAATAATTTTGTCATATGGTCATTATGTCTTATACAGAGGATGGATATACTCGAAATAAGACACGTTGGTCTTATACAAGTTACCTCATTCTTGAAAACAAACATCATTATCATCGTCAATGTCATTATTAAATAAACATATAACACAAACATAAAATTAGTATGGTTTTTTGCTTTTTGTCCAAGTTAGTCTTATTGTTAGAAATTAATCTTTACTTTCATTATGTAAGTAGGAGATTCCTATGGAATCCCTACACCTATTTTGTCCTCTTGTGAGGATAATTCTTTTTATGTATTATCCCTTGGTTGTATTATTTAAATGGGATAAACCAAGGTATCCCTTAGATTCCTCTCTAAGAGGAAATAACACAAGTGGCACACACTTTATGAATGTAGCTCACATGCACATAGGAGTTACACTTCAAACTCCTTCTTCCATCTCTACTTAAGAGATATTTCTCCTCTTTATTTGTAGTAACATAAGCACTATTTGTAGCACTTTGTCACTTCAAGTGACTCATTGTATGAGCTTGGCTCTCATTCTCTCTCTCACGTTCTTAGGCAATTCGCCCATTCATATTTATTCATGGGGGTTTTTTTATGCTTTTCCCCCTTCAAATCTTGTCTCCTTGTCTTTCTCTTAGTGAATGCTCCTAGTTTTTTGATTTATTCATGGTATATCTCTTTTCTCCTTGCTCTTTGGTTTAAACAACTTCCTGTTTCTCTTTATTTTGTTATTATTTTAACTTGGTATCAGAGCAGGTTGGTTTAATCTTCTATTGAGTTTACAGGTGAAGGAGCTACCATATCTTGGAGCACTCCAATATCAGAGACTCTTGAGAGAGTGTATTGCTAGTATATATTTTTTACTAATCTGTTTGAGAGAAAAAAAAAATTTGAAATCTAACTCCTTTTGCATGTTTTAGCTCTTCTTGCATGCATTTTTTTTTGGTTTAACAACGTTCTTTCTAGATCTGTGACTATTTTGTTTCTTATCTCTAGTTTTTTTTATCTCTAGATATACATCTCTACATGTTTATCAATGTTTATCTAATTTCTAACCTTTTTCATGTTTGTTTATTCATTTAGCTCTGTTGGTTGTTTCATATCTCTATATTTGTTTATTAGATCTTTTTGCTTATCTATGCTAATGGGTTCTATCTTGCAGGGTTGATATTATTATATTTTATATCTATGTTTGTTGTTTTAAATATACCTCAGTTGTAGGTTTATTTTCTCTATTTCTGATTCTATATCTAATATTCTTATGTTCTATATTCTATCTATAGTTTTAATTAATCCATCTTTCTCAGCATATTCTTTTCTTTGAGCAGCCAAGCTGCTTATCTCCCTGCGCCCTCCCACCCTTCATCGCATTTCACCCACTCTTCTTTATTACTATTCTTTGGTTCCTATATTCCCTCGCTCCATGCTGCTTCTCTTTTTCCTTATTTCTCCCTCCCAGCTCGCCACCTCTCCTTATCTCCCACGCTACTTAGCTGCTCAAGAAAGAAGGCTAAGTTTTCTTACTCCTTATCTCTCCCTTCTTCCACATATTCCTTTCATCTCTCTTCCCTACACTCCCTACTCCCCTTGCACTGATCACCTTTCTTCCTTCCCACACCAATTTTCTCTTGCCATCAATTCTTCCTACTGTCGTGTTTGAAATAATAAACATAGTTCAGATCTATATCCATCTATATACTCTTGTTCTATCAAATTTTAGATTGTTCAAAGACCAAATCTATTTCCACACTACTATTCCATCGAAGAATAGATCTCTTGAAGTTGAGATCGCCACTCTTAGTTAGTGTAGCGCCTGCATCTGGTGATTGCAGAACAGCCCCTGTGATAAGGGTTAACAGCACTGCTTGCCCTGTGACAGTTCCAGATATAATATGACCTCCCATTTCGAGGCTTGCAAGGAACGTGATTTTTGGCAAGCACTCCATAACTGATATAATACCGCACTCACCTCAAATAACTCGACAACTTAAGGTTTTGTAACGGTTCTTCTGCAGGGCTCTTCATCATCAAGATTCTCCTATATTTAGCTTTCTTCATTTTTTTTTCTATTAAGTTACAGCTAATCTCTTATGATTATCTTTTTTTAGGGTTTATCATTAGATTATGTGATTATTCTTATAATACTTGTTTATATTTTTTTTCAATATTGCAGTTTAATCTTAAAACTTAATTTTAATTTTTTATCAAAAAAATTTAAACTGCTATACTTTTTTTCTGCTTAATATCTTTCTATATCATTTTAAACCCATTTCTAGTTTGTCATTATAAACTTAATTCAATTGTTATTTTATTATTTAATTGTCATTAAAATTTGTTTCATCACTTTAACAAAAATTTAATTTTATTTGAATATTTAATATTTCTAGCATACTGATATTTACTAATCACGTTAAATTAGTTTTTTGGATTCTTCTTTATATCTTGCAACTTGTATTTAACTTTATTTTAGTTAATTTTTTATCGTGTCTACATTAATGCCAGATTTTAAACTTACTCATTCCAATTATACTATTTGGAGGCCGCACGTGTTTGATTTTCTAAAAACTCGACACCTTTCGGATATTGTGACTTCTCCAAATTTGAAACCGACATCCACCGCTCCTCAGGCTGACCAGGATTCCTGGCAGTTCAAAGATGAGAAAGAATTTGGTCTAATTGGATTCTCATTAAATCCTGACTTATATCACCTTATCTCCAATTGTACTAAGGCTCATCAAGCTTGGCATGTCCTGGAGAACACATTTCAAACTCATCAAAACTCTACACCGCACTTTGACATTATGTATCCTTTCAATGACCTTCCTATTTGGGATGACCCATGTGATGATGTTTTCCTTGGGGATGATACCCCCGCTTTCTATTTTTCTCATCGAGCTAACATATTGCAGGTTGATGATGTTACGCATACTTATTCTGATTTGGATAATATTTTAGATCACAAAGATGAAATTATTAATACGTTTATCCATGTCACATTGCCCTTATGTATTAAAGGAGATTATGTTCCTCTTTGCTCTAAAGTCAATTATGAATTTCGTGACACTCAAATGGTTATCATGGAGGACCAACCTCCTTCTCTAAACTCTAATCTTCTTATTGATATTATTGATGGTGATTGTCTTATTTCTATTCTTTATTATGAATCTAGTAATGAATCCATTTGGTTTACAAAACCTCTTTATGATGAAATTAAATTTGACGATTCACACTCAGCTTCTACTGATTCAGCTTTAGAAGGAAAACCCATTAATGGGAGATCCCCTCATGGTTCTTGTTTCTTTGTAGATACAGGCGATCCTTCTTAGACAAGTAACAATGAACAACTTCAAAGTGTACTCAAAGATTTGGGCCTATATCCACAAACTCCTACACTCTTGCATTACGAAAATCAAAGGAATCCTATTTCAAGATTCGAGCACTTATCTTTGCACCATCACCTTCTATCAACACAAAGTGAAGAAACACAAGTTTTCCTCCTCTACTACAAAAAGGATAATCCAGTTGCAGATTTTTGTAAAACCCCAAGTAAAGATTAAAGGGGGGTGTTAGAAATTAATCTTTACTTGCATTATGTAAGTAGGAGATTCCTATGGAATCCCTACACCTATTTTGTCC
>MU228075.1:1899067-1909121 GCA_018584345.1 Thuja plicata
CTAAGAGGAAATAACACAAGTGGCACACACTTTATGAATGTGGCTCACATGCACATAGGAGTTACACTTCAAACTCCTTCTTCCATCTCTACTTAAGAGATATTTCTCCTCTTTCTTTGTAGTAACATAAGCACTAGTTGTAGCACTTCATCACTTCAAGTGACTCATTGTATGAGCTTGGCTCTCATTCTCTCTCTCTCACATTCTTAGGCAATTTTCCCATTCATATTTATTCACAAGGGTTTTTTTATGTTTTTCCCCCTTTAAATCTTGTCTCCTTGTCTTGCTCTTGGTGAATGCTCCTAGTTTTCTGATTTATTCATGGTATATCTCTTTTCTCCTTGCTCTTTGGTTTAAACAACTTCTTGTTTCTCTTTATTTTGTTATTATCTTATATTTTATTTTTTCAAGTCATGTTCCTATGCTTCTCTGGGATATCCACAAGTGATTAGAGATGTTAGGATGTCTCATGGATTTATTTTCCTTTGTCTTTTATTTGTGGGGAATTTTTTATGAAGTTCAAGGAAAAGGTATTTTGGGTGTCTGTGATTGGCATGTTCACATATGAACAAAGTATGTAATGCAAAAAATATTACAATGAATAACAATGCTCGTAACTACTGCACATACCTCAACCCTTAATATCCACACTGTTGGAAATAATGGGAAGTGAGTACTGAGAGGGGAGGGGTGAATCATTACCTCTAAAACTTTTATCTCTTTTAACCTTTATCCATTGTGTAATCAATTGTATGACTAACCATCTGTTCTATTCTATCTTTGTGTAATATATATTAATTCATCAACTTAATAAAACATGTAAACATTCATAGAACCATTCATGAAATTAATTGACTCATAACACAAGATATGGTAACGTTGAAAACCCCTATAAGAAGGTAAAAATTATGGTGGGGATGGAACCCACAAAATCTTCACTATATGCAGATTGGAAGGGGTCGGTTAAGGCTTACAATTTGATCACTTATGATGATCTACCCTATTAGGAGTATTATGTGGAGGCTTTTTAAGGTCTACTATGTTAAGAGCTTTAGCAACACTATTTAGTGTGCACTAGGTTAAGATATTTACAATAGGATTGTTAAATCCACCTTCCTTGAAAGGATTTCTTCTATTTTCTACACTTGTTAGAATGTAGACAAAAATACGTATTGACCTGAGTATGAAATCTAACAATTTCTAATTGCAGATCCATTACAAATCACATGTATAAATGTATCACATAATGTGATTGATTAATACCTTTGTTTCTCAGTAGCCTCTATTCTTGGTTCTTGATAACCAATTTCTTCTTTTGTTGTTATGCTTCTTGAAACTTCCAATTTGATCCATAGATGTGCTCATAGGCTACAATAATCCTCTTATCCTTCTTAATGAATGATTACAACATATATTTATAAGATAGATTGAACTAATTAAGTTTCACGTATTACAAAACTAACTCTATGATCAACGGTTTTACAACTTGACCTTGATCTCCTAGTCTGCATATTTTTAATCAGTTAGACTGATTAAAACAATTACAATAATGTTGCTTGTCCCTTAAGTAATGGTTTTAAAACAAATCAAGAATCTATAAATAGAATATAGCTATTTTATCTGATCTGGAAGTCAGATCCACTTTTATCAGGATATAATTGACTTTTGATGTCTGATGCTCGGTTTGCTTTGAAATTAGTTTGACTGTATTTTGGTGTTCCTTGGTTGAACTATCTATTGGGTTCCTCTCTTGTCTATTCTCTTGGTTTTCATTGTATTCTTCTCATTGGGTTCCACTGTTGGTTTACTCCTGTCAGGTTCAAGTTTATCATGTTCATGTTGCATTTTTGGTTTACACTGCAAAACTGTGTCATCGGGTTTCTCCTTGCTTAGCAATTTCAGTTTGAATTGAAAACTTGACTTTTGGTGTAGTGTAATCGATGGTTCAAACAAATTTTTTTCTCTTTGCACACTAATGGAAAAACTTTATAGTATGAACACCATGGATATAGTATGAACACCATGTATATACCTTAGTCATTTCATGACTCCCCCTATGCATATTCTAGTATAGTATAGTATATGTGTATGTACACTTTATCTTTATACTATCTCTTCCTTTTCTCCTTTGTGGTATATTTTCCTTTTCCCCATATTACTATATGCTTTGTACATATCATTTTCATTTTCCCCCTTTTTTGATAGTAAGGGAAAAGGTGTATACCTATAGCTTATCAAAAATATGAGAGTGAGAGGATCTAATTTCCTCCATCATCTTCTCCCATTTCTCCTTTAAATGTTCAAGAGACATATGCTCCAATGTAATCTATGTATGCAATCGTAGATTTTGTCTGCTACAGACATCTCAAGGGTGGCAGTAATTTGCCTTGCTGAACTTAGGTGTGTTTGCAGAAGTGTGAGGTTCGGTAATAGTAGAGACTGTATCTCGATAACCTCCTCTCTGAAATGTGACTCTGCTTCCCAAAGTTCTTGTCTCAACCATTTGATCTCAATGATATTCTCATAATACAATTTTATTGCATTTCCATCTATGGTTAGACTTTGTGCACTTGCAGTTAGATCAAATTCAATCTTTGCAATCTTGTCATTGTTATCCTTTGTAAATTTATCTAAAGTGCATAAATTTTGTATTAAGGAAACAACTTCAGTAATTATTGGATCTAATTCATTTGATAACTCCAAAAGCTTTACCTTATTTTTTGCCACTTCTTGGCTGATCTTTTATGTCAGTTTGTATTGAAACTTCTATTCTTCTCACTCCTTAACTTCCTTTTCTACATCTACACTCTATGTTGTGATGAATTTGGTGAGGACAGAAAGTTGATCCATAATGGGGGCATTGTGATCAACATCTATGTCAGGGACTATCTGGTTCAAGATATCCCTTGTGGTCTGCAGTACCAATGAGTCTCGGTGTTGCTTCTTAAGATTCTCTTGCAAAGATTTCCTTTGACATATTTCTCCATATTCTTGGAGAGATTCAAAATCTAATGTAGTTGGGTCACACTTCGATATTTCTATTATCTCATCAAGTGTGACTTCAAACTTGTTCTTCTTGGTCTTCTTCTTTTTCTTCTGTGATCCACCTGTGTGTAAAACCATAGCAAACTTCTTTGCTTGGTCTGATGTGCTACTAGATGGCTTCTGAGGTGTTGTACCTTTATCTTACTGCTCGGTGTTTTCATGTCGATTGTTTGAGGATGTCTCCTTGTCACCTTCAGTGTATCTGAAGCTTCACCTTTTGTTTCCTTTGGCATGGTATCAACTATCTTTTCTTTCTCATCTTTCTCTTTTTTAAACTTCATCATCATCTTTCATCTATGCATCTTTCTCGGTGGTATCTCCATCTTTTTGTTCTCCATCAATGACATTCTATTCATCGGATGTGTTTGATGAACTATAACTAATTGAATGTTTGAAGATGTTAAGTTGATGATCATGCAAGGCATTAAATCAGTTAATGTATTATATTGTCATTGATGTCAACTTGATATAATCTGTATGGTCATGGATATATTGCCAAAGAATTCAAAGAAACAATGAATCAAAGGCTATGCTATCATTAATTCATATAAGTCAAGTATTCACAAAGTGACTACATAACCTGACGGAGTGCACACCGATGGACAGAGTAAAAGATAAAAGTCACAGTGTTACCCGATGAAGAAATGCACAACATTACTGATGAGTAAAGTCATAGTGTTTCCCAATGAGAAAAGCATAGTGTAACCTGACAGATAGAATTACAGTGTTTCCTAATGGAAAATACAAGGATGGAGATCCCGATGACAACTAAAGTCACACCGACGGGACAATCAGTTATCACCGATGACTAACTGAAGTGTTGACCGACAGAATAAAGAGTTTAGAAACAACAAAATGCTTAGCTGTCAATAACTATAAATAGAATTAACTAATACTTATCATTGTTTTAATCAACCAGATAAAGTTGAGGATAAGTAATGGATTTAAAGTTGCTTTGTCCAGTTGGCAAGAAGATCTCTATGAGATAAAATTGGAGTTTGCTTTAAATCTAATTGGAAAGAATTGTGGATCATGCCAAGAATCAAGAAAGACAAGAAAATGTGAATCATGTCTACAAAGAGACAAACCCAATTCATTATGAATTGTGTGGGGTGAAGAGAAAAGAGGAAAGATGCTAAAGAAATTTTGAAGGAGAAGAAAGTTTTCATTTAGACCTGATCAAACAAGCTGAGGAAAGAGCTAGATTCTGTAGACACCAACGAATAGTGAGACAACATCACAGAGCTGAATAATGTGGAGCAAAGGTATAGAATTAATTATATTGATCAGAATGGTAATGCACTTACAATAGATTTGAAAATCTGCAATTCAAGTTGTATATATGAACAGATCATTAATGTTTCAGTTTAAACCATTGAAGCATCAAGTATCTTAACCTTGAAGGACTTAAAAGTCTTTTGTAATTGAGATACATCCCAAGGAGTATCAAAAAGTTTGTTCATAGAAAGTAGAATTGGATATGCCTGATACCTATTGACAGGTCAAGTGAGTGTTTGATTAAGGATGGTAGCATTAGATGCCGGATACTAGGTGAAAAACTATCTTCTAAATCCTCTAACAAGGTCACACCTAACATTGTGTTTGTAACCTTTAACAGGGTTGGCTCCTAACATAGCTCACTTAAGAAGAGTGAAAATTTGGGGTACCAGTCCCATTGGTTTTTCCCCTAACAGGGTTTCCATGTTAAAAATACATGTGTTATGTTTTTATGTTTCATTACTTTACTATTTTACATTTCACATATGCAATTCTGGATTGATCGGTATACTCTAGCTATTTATTGTGTTTTGGTAAATATAAGAGTGCTTATCGGTAAACATATAGAAGAAGGATTTATAAAGCATTCTGACAAGTAGTAAATTGTTATAAGTATTTTAAGGCATTCATCTTGTAGGACTGAGTATAACTGAAAGCTTAAAAGTGGTAATAAGTTTTAAAGGGTTGATTTAAGGATTAATTTTTGAGGCCACTGATTCACCCCCCCTCTTAGTTATTACTAAAAATTGGTATCAAAGTTTTTGTACTTAGAAGGAAGGTTTCAAGACCTAAGCTAAAGATCACAAGATGAACAGACGACATGTGCCCAAGTTGAACAAAGACAATTTTGCTTCATGGCAGAGTAGAATAAGACTCCACTTATCAGGTATTGGAAATGATGTTACTCAATAATTAGATACTGAATATGTGATTCCCATAGGAGAACCCACAGTTGAACAAATGAGAGAGAAGCATGAGCACAACTACATGATGATAGAGATTTCTTCCTCACTCTTCGATGCTAAATTTGAAGATTTCAAAACCTGCAAAACTACAAAGCAAATGTGGGAAAAATTGATGCTTGTACATGGTGGTGACAAGAATGTTTTGAGAGCCAAGGAAGAAATCCTTAGAGGAAAGTTTGATGATCTCAAAATGAAATAAGTTGAAAACATCACATAGTACAACACAATAATTAAAGTAGTCAATGCAATCCAAGGAGTTGGAGGCATACTAGAAGAAGATACAGTGGTAAGTAAAATTCTAAGAACCTTACTGCCTACTTATGATATTAGAGTATTCGCCATTCAAGAAATGAGAGCAGTAGAAAATAGAAATGTTACTCTTGACAGTTTGATTGGAAGACTAACTTAATTTGAGATGAACAATTTTGATAATAGTGTCTTACCAAATATAGATTTTGCATTCAAATCTTCTTTGAGAATAAGTAAATCAATTCATAAACACACTATGAGAAAAGATAGTGATAGTGAAAGTGAAGAAGAAGATCTTGATGAAATTGAAGCACTTATGGCTAGAAGAATGTAGAGAGGCAAAGGTAAATACAAAGGTAAATTGCCACTTTTTTTTTTTAATTGTAAAGAGATTGGACACTTTGTTGCAAGATGTCCCAACAGAAGAAAAGATGATAGCAGTAATGATAGATCATTTGAAAATAATTCTGATAGAGGTGATTACAGAAGCTACCGACAATCAGAAAGAAGAGATACCCAAGACTACAAGGACAAAGGAACGAAGGAGAGTTACCTATAAAAATGCAAAGATGATGATACTGACACCGAATCTGATGAAGACATCAAGATGGTGTTTGTGGCAGTTAAAGATGATTTAGATGATGATGAAGAAAGGTATGCAAAAATTGCACTCATATCTAAAGTTAGTAAAAATGATGTTTGGATCATAGATAGTGGATGCACTCACCACATGACCAGTGACAAGCAAAATTTTGAGACTTTTGAATACTACAATGGTGATTCAGTAAGAATGGGTAATGATACAGCTTGTCCAGTTGAAGGTAGAGGAACCATGATGTTGAATAACTAGATAAAATGTGAAGATGCTTATTAGGTAAATGGATTGAATTATAATCTATTGAGTGTTTCTCAGTTGAATAATTCAGGTCACAAAGTAGCATTTGAAAATAAGAAGGCAAAGATCTTCAATAAATCAGGAAATCTGATTGGTACCAGTGAGTAGACAAAAGGTAACTTATTCTATCTGAATGATACTGACACCACTTGCATAATGGCTAAAAATGAAGACATAGGGTTGTGGCACAAAAGATTGTGTCATGTGAACTTTGACAACATGATAAAGATAATAAAAAATAGAAATGTAAGAGGTTTACCGACGATGGTTAAGCCCGACAATATCATGTGTAAGAATTGTCAAAAAGGTAAGATGACAAAGTCTACTTTCAAAATAAAAACCCATACATATGATGCCATTCTAGAATTAGTCCATACTAATTTATGTGGGCCTGTGAGGACAAAGAGTTATTATGGAGATAGATATTTTATTCTCTTTGTTGATGATTACTCTAGAATGATGACAACAATGTTTCTAAAAGATAAATCAGAAGCATTTAAGATGTTTAAATGGTACAAGGTAATGGTTGAAAAAAAAAGTGGTAAAGAATTGAAATGCTTAAGGTCGGATAGAGGTGGGGAATTTATTTCAGATGAATTCACTAACTTTTGTAATGAGCATGTTATCAAAAGACAGGTCTCTGCACCAAGAACACCATAGCAAAATAGTATTGTTGAAAGGAGGAAAAGATCCATAGTTGATTGTGCAAGGACACTGATGATAGAGAAAGGCATCACCCAAATCTTCTAGAGGGAAGATGTCAATATTTTTGTTTACACATTAAACAAAGTACAATTGAAGAAGGACACCAAGAAGACACCTTATGAACTTTGGTATGGTTACACACCCAATGTAAGTTACTTAAAATTTTTTGGTAGTCAATGTTATATATTAAAAGATGATATAAATGGAAAACTTGACTCCAAGAGTGATGAAGGAATATTTCTAGGGTATTCCACCAAGAGAAAGGCTTATAAATGTCCCAATAAATCCTCTAACAAAATTGTTGAAAGTGAAAATGTAAAGATAGATGAATTTGCAGAGAAGAATGAAAAGGAAAGCACAAAAGAACCAAAGGACTACAACAGGTTTGTTTATAATGAAGAACCTGACACTCTACTTGACCAAGAATGTAGAGCTCCCAAGCAACAGATCATTGCACCCGAGCATCAGGCTATAAATACCAACGATTAGGATATTGCTCAAAATGATGTACAAAGTGATGGAGAATAGAATGAAGGACAAAATGATGATCAAGCTGATAGACAAAGAGTTGAACCTGTACTTGCCAAATATTTCAAAAGGAACCATCCATAGAACCAGATCATTGGAGACAAGAAGGCTGGTGTGAGAACTAGAAGTAAGTCTCTAAATACAAGATATCTTATTTGTGATTATGATCCAAAATATGTCAATGGTGCACTAAATAATGATGAATTGATAAGTGTTATGAATGAAGAGATTGAGCAGATAGAGAAAAACAAGACATGGACACTTGTACCGAGACTAGATGACAAGAATGTCATCAGTACAAAATGGATATTCATGAATAAACTGAATGAGAATGGAGAAGTCATCATAAATAAAGCAAGACTAATATGTAAGGGGTATGCACAAGAAGAAGGGATTGACTATGGAGAGACCTTTGCACCCATTGCTTTGCTAGAAGGAGTAAGAATATTACTTGGTTATGTTGCATGTAAAGGCTTCAAGTTATATCAAATGGATGTTAAGTCTGCATTCCTAAATGGAATACTTGAAGAAGAGGTATACATTGAACAACTAGAAGGGTTTGTTGATCCAAACAAGAGGGACATGGTATGTAGACTTCACAAAGCCTTGTATGGATTTAAACAAGCACCCTGAGCCTGGTATGAAAGAATTCATTCCTATCTTATAAGTATTGGATTTGTAAGGACTAGTGAAAATAGTAATCTTTATTTGAAGGAATATACTGATGCTAACATTTTGATTGTTGAGATATTTGTTGATGACATCATATTTGGAGGCAATGATATGTTATGCAAATAATTTGCAAATGAAATGAGCAAAGAGTTCGAGATGTCTATGTTTGGAGAGATCAAGTTCCTTCTTGGTCTGTAGATCATGCAACAAGATGAAGGTATTTTCATTACACAATCCAAATACATAAAAGAAGTACAAAAAATATTCAAGATGGAAGAGTCCAAACCAGTTGGAACACCGATGGCAACTAGATGTAAGCTGAAAAAGGAAGATAAGTCATCAGAGGTAAATCAAAATTTGTACAGATCTATGATTGGAAAAATCATGTATGTTGTACATACTAGACCAGATATTGCACATGAAGTAGGAATAGTTGCAAGATTTTTTGCTAATCCTAGAGAATCACATATGACTATTGTGAAAAGGATCATAAGATATCTAAAAAATACCAAGGAATATGGCTTATGGTATAGAAGAGAAGGCAAATTTGAACTAAAGGTCTTTACTGACTCTGATTAGGCAGGAAATATTGATGACTGGAAGAGCATTCTTTATGGGTGACATACTTGTCACATGGATCAGCAAGAAGCAAGGATGCATCTCTCAATCTACTACTGAAGCAGAGTATGTTGTTGCTGCTGTAAATTTCTCAAATATTGCATGGATCAAACAGTTATTGGAAGGTATGCATATGAAAATTATTGAACTAATAATTATCTATTGTGATAATACAAGTACAATAAACATTTCCAAGAATCCAGTCATGCATGCTAAAATAAAGCATATTGCCATCAAGTATCATTATTTGAGAGAACAAGTTCAAGAAAAGGAGGTGATACTTGAGTATGTGAAATCAAAGGAACAATTGGCTGATATCTTCACCAATCCACTGCCCAAGGATGCATTTGAGTACTTAAGAAAGAGACTAGGGGTCAGACCCTTGTCTACTGGTCAGTAAAATGACTTGAAGGCTGCATCATCCTGCATATTATCATAATATCATTCATGTTGATGCAAGAAGAAAGATGGACTTCAAAGATAAATCTATACACAACAAGGTATTTATCTACTCCAAGCACCACAGTTATTGTATTACCGATGGATAGGGAAATTTAAGGAATATATTATTGATAGAAGGATTTGTTTGGCATTAACTGTCAAAAATATTTGTTTGGCATTGTTGTCAAAGGGATATATTATATCCATTATCATTTCTTATCACCTAAGGGAGAGATATTATCACCTTAGGAAGAGATTATATCCTTGGGAGAGATTATACATAAAGGAGAAATTACATCCATCATAGTATCCACAAGGAAAGATATAAAAAGAAAGGAGAATAGTGAAAGGGAGAGAGTTTGACACAGAAGGAGAACACATCACATCAGAGAAAGAAATATTCTACATATATCCAATGAAGGGATTGAATACATAAAGAAAGCTACAAGAATAAAATCTAAGTTATATGAACTTACCAAGGATCATATATTTGTATCGGTTATAGTACATAAGATTGGTAGTTTCATGAACTTCAACTATTATATTTCATATTGTATTAGTAGTAATATAGTGTGATAATGTAGTGTGTTTCCATCAATGCCAAAGGGAGAGATTGATGAACTATAACTGATTGAATGTTTGAAGATGTTAAGTTGAT
>MU228075.1:1909171-1927773 GCA_018584345.1 Thuja plicata
TAGTGTGATAATGTAGTGTGTTTCCATCAATGCCAAAGGGAGAGATTGATGAACTATAACTGATTGAATGTTTGAAGATGTTAAGTTGATGATCATGCAAGGCATTAAATTAGTTAATGTATTGTATCATCATTGATGTCAACTTGATATAATCTGTATGGTCATGGACATATTGCCAAAGACTTCAAAGAACCGATGAATCAAAGGCTATGCTATCAGTAATGCATATAAGTTAAGTATTCACAAAGTGACTACATAACCTGACGGAGTGCACACCGATAGACAGAGTAAAAGAGAAAAATCACAGTGTTACCCGACAAAGAAATGCACAACATTACTGATGAGAAAAGTCACAGTGTTTCTTGACGAGCAAAGCATAGTGTAACACAACAGATAGAATTACAGTGTTGCCTAATGGAAAAGACAAGGATGGAGATCCTGATGACAACTAAAGTCACACCGATGGGACAGTCAATTATCACCAATGACTAACAGAAGTTTTTACTGAAAGAATAGAGAGTTCAAAAATGACAAAATGCTTAGCTATCAAGAGCTATAAATAGACTTAACTAATACTTATCATTGTTTTAATTGACCAGATAAAGCCAAGGATAAGCAATGGATTTAAAGCTTCTTTGTTCAGTTGGCAAGAAGATCTCTACGAGATAAAACTGGAGTTTTCATTAAATCTAATTGGAGAGAATTGTGGATCACACCAAGAATAAAGAAATCCAAGAAATGGTGAGTCATTTCTATAAAGAGACAAACCCAATTTATTACAAATTGTGTGGGGTGAAGAGAAAAGAGGGAAGATGCTAAAGAAATTCTGAAGGATAAGAAAGTCTTCATTCAGACCTGATCAAACAAGCTGAGGAAAGAGCTAGATTCTACAGACACTGACGAACAGTGAGACATCATCATAGAGAAGAACAGTGTGGAGCAAAGGCATAGAATTAATTATATTGATCAGAAAGGTAATGCACTTAAAAAAGATCTAAAAAACTACAGTTCAAGTTGTATATGTGAATAGATCATTAATGTTTCAGTTTAAACCATTGAAGCATCAAGTCTCTTAACCGACCAGAACTTAAAAGTCTTTTGTAATTGAGATACATCCCAAGGGGTATCAAAAAGTTTGATCATAGAAAGTAGCATTGGATATGCGTGATACCTATTGACAGGCAAAGTGAGTGTTTGATCAAGTATGGTAGCATTAGATGCCAGATACTAGGTGACAAACTATCTTTTAAATCCTCTAAAAAGGTCACACCTAACAGTGTGTTTGTAACCTTTAACAGGGTTGGATCCTAATAGAGCTCACTTCAAAAGAGTGAAAATTTGGGGTACTGGTCCCAGTGGTTTTTCCCCTAACAGGGTTTCCACATTAAAAATCCATGTGGTATGTGTTTATGTTTCATTACTTTACTATTTTATATTTCACATATGCAATTATGGATTGATCGATATACTCTAGCTATTTACTATGTTTCGGTAAACATAAGACTGCTTATCGGTAAACATATAGAAGAAGGATTTACAAAGCATTCTGACAAGTAGTAAATTGCTATAAGTATTTCAAGGCATTCATCTTGTAGGACTGAGTATGACTGAAAGCTTAAAAGTGGTAATAAGTTTTAAAGGGTTGATTAAAGGATTAATTTTTGAGGCCACTAATTCACCCCCCCACCCCCCCCCCTCGCGCCCTCTTAGTTATTATTATAAGTGTCCTTTTCTTCATATGTATCTTTTTTTACATCATTTCCCTTTTCCTCGGGTATGCTTACATCGGGCTCGGGGGTCTTCTGATTTTGTGAGATTATATTGATTGCATGAATCAATAATGACATTTGGCCTGGTATGTGTACTTGTGCAACATCAATTGTAGTGTCATGTTTGTCAGTTTGGTCCTTGACAACAGTGACATCTTCATCTTTCTTAATTTCATTTAAAGGATCATCGGTGATGTCAATAACAGTATTGTCCATAGTATTGTTTGGCCATGTTTCATCAGCAACATCCATATTCTTGTTGCCTTGTGTGTTCAACTCTTCTTTACAACCAAGCTAGTTTTAATCCTTTCTTTGGCTTCTTTATAAGTTCCAAAATTAGGTTTTGTTTTATGCAATGGCTCATTTATTAATGCCTCAATTGCATTAGATGTCTGATCTATGTTTACCACATAGTCAAGTGGAGATAGCCATGTTGTTCTTGGTACAGATGGCTTGATGTATTTGTAGTTAGTGCCTACCATGAAACATATATCAGTCTTGAACTTGTCAATTAGATGTTCTAGGATCCTTACTCTCTTCTACATTCTCTCCATGAATCCAGCAAAGTATTCATCCATAACTGACTCAAAATTATCTCCTAGTGATTTTATAAACTCACTAATTTGTATTGTCACTGGTCTTGTTGTGTCCCATTGCACATTTCCTATAGATGGGAAATATTCTTGGAAATAGAAGAATATGCACATGATAAGTGAACCAAACTCACATGAATTTTTCTTTTCATTTCTTATTGTCTTCAAGTTCTCTTCTAATTTCTTGAGTAGAAGTTCTGACATATCCAATTGAATTCCCTTTTTGACAATCTTGTATGTTGTATCCACTGCTCCGGATGCAATGTTGTTTATCTTGCTAGCCTGAAAGAACTTTTATCCTAAGACACTGAAGACATTATTTTTCCATTAGTATACAAAAGGAAAATAGTTTTTGAACCTTCGGTAAACCTACATCGAAAGACAAAATTTTAGGAACACTAAAAGTATAAATATTAGAGATCACTGAATGTGCTAAGTTCAAGAGGAGCCCGACAGATAAAGTGGAACCTGATAAGAGGAAACTAACATAGGAACCCAATGAGCAGATACAGTACAAATCAAAAGAATAGACACAGTGTAAACAAAAAGAACAAAATAGTGCAACCTGAAAGACAGCTAAACTGATTACAGTGCAAACTGAGCATCAGACACCGAAAGTCAATTACACCCCGAAAAAAGTGGATCTGACTTCCACATCAAATAAAACACCCATATTCTATTTATAGATTTTTTTTGTTTTAAAACCATTAATTAAGGGACAAGCAACATTATTTTAATTATTTTAATCAGTCTAACTGATTGAAAACATGCAGACTATGAGATCAAGGTAAAGTTGTAAACCTGTGATCATAGAGTTAATTTTGTTTTATGTGAAACTTAATTAGGTCAATCTATCTTATAAATAGATGTTGTAATCATTATAAATGTATGAGGAGAGGATGAGTGTAGCCAATGAACACATCTATGGATCAGACTAAGAGTTTCAAGAACCAGAACAACAAAAGATGAAATTGGTTATCAAGAACCAAGAACATAGGCTACCAACCAATAGAGGTATTATTCAATCACAATAGGTGATACATATATTCAAGTAATATTGAATGGATCTATAATTAGAAATAGTAGATTACATACAATCAGGTCAAAGAGTAATTGCTTACATTCTAACAAGTGAAGCAAAAGTAAAAATCCTTTCAAGGAAGGTGGATTTAACAATCCTTTGTAAATCTCTTAATCGAGTGCACACTAAACATTGTTGCTAAAGCTCTTAATAGAGTAGAATTTAACAGGTCTCTACATGATACTCCTTACAGGGTAGATCATCAAAAGTGATCAAATTACATAAGCCTTAAATGACCCCTTCCAATCTGTAGATAGTGAAGATTTTGTGGGTGCCATCCCCACCGCAGTTTTTACCTTCTTACAGAGGTTTTCTGTGATATCATATCTTGTGTTATGAGTAAATTACTTTCATGAATGTTTACATGTTTGATTAAGTTATAGAATTGATATGTCTTACACAAATATAGTATAGAAAAGATGGTTGGATAAACAATTGATTACATAAAGGTTAAAGGATAAAAGAGATAAAAAATTTAGAGGTACTGATTCACCCCTCCCCTCTTAGTACACACTTCCCATTATTTCCATCAGACACATGCTCAAAATTTTAGTTCATCATCGGTAATGGTAGATACCTTAAGTCCTCTTCCATCACATTTAGCTCCTGTGTTCTTCTCAATGTCAGCTTTAGGTAGGTGCTTCAATGCCTTTACCTTATCGATTATTGGATAACCAGTGACAACATGTATAACATCTCTTGTTATCAGTTTAGGCTCATCTAGCCATAACTTTTGGTCATGTATCCTACTTAGTAATAACTGAATCCATTCGATTTTGAATTACTTCAGGAACCATAGGGCATTTGTGAGCCATTTTACTTCAATGTGCTTATGCTCATTCTTGCTAGTGCCATCATTGTTACATAGCTTCTTGAAAGCTTGCTCAACTTCCAAGTCACCAATCTCTGCAATCTTGTAGTGTATGTATGCTCGCACATCTTTGATGAGAAAAACCCTAGCTGGTATTCTTGAAAATGCTCCAGCATTGACGGGTTGTGAGACAATTTTTGGACATATCTTATAATGTGGTTCCTCATAGGTTGAGTTCTTGATAAGATTGATCTTGTTCTTCTTAACACTCTTGAGCTTAGCAGTTCTTGATGTATTTGCCATTGTTTTTGAAATTAGGGATTTCCCGCAAATGATAAACAAAGTTCTTGATTTATGCTTGTTACTTACTTTTCACCTTTGTAGCTGTAAGTGATTAGTTGGTGTACTTGTGAATCGAGTGGGAATCACTATGCAATGTTGTTGCTTTGTGCTCTAGTTTCTCTCTTTTTGCTTCACTCTAATTGCTTGGTGAAAATGAAACCCTTCCATCGTCTATTTATAGAATATTCCCTAAGTCGAGTCATTAATGCTCAACCGCTCCTCAGTGTGTGAAGACGGAGTCATCAGGTGAAAAAATGACTTCTCTTTTGGTGACAACGTGATGCTTCAGGGTAGTCATTTAACTTGTTTTGTTCACCAACAGATTTCCCTGTATAGAGAAGACAACTTTGTCAACTCACATGATTACCGACAGATCTCAGTTTACAGTAGCGAGTTTTAGCTTTTATATGTTAACCGACGATTCTCGATAAGTGTAGGAAACTTAGCTTTGAATGTACACTGATGCATTTTGTTATGTATTAACCAATGAAATTGAATTCATATAATTATAACAAGTAATACCATAGTGCATCTTTAATCATGTTGATTTGGTATATTAACTATGTATAATGGAACTGATGCAAAATATAACTTGGTATAATGTAGTTCCATACTTACTTGTTCTACTTAGGTGGGGGTGGTGATGTCACCAGATCCATTGGATAAGCTATCACCAATTACATTACTCGATCTAGCTTCATCAGTGTTTGTAGCTTTCCTCCACATTTTGTTTCTCATCTTCCTGATGTCTTCAATGGTGTTTCCATTGGCAAAGGTGTTGGTCTCTATCACTCAATCTCTGCAATCTTTCTTTAGATGACCAACTTTATGATAGTGTAAACATGTCATTCTGGGGTTAGTCCAACCTCTAGGATTTTGTGTCCATTGTCTCATATAGTTTGCAGCTATGTGACCAAATCTTCCACATGTTGTACAATTTTCCCAAGTGTTGTAATCCCAAACATATTGGTTAGTGACTCTTTTCAGTTGATATGTAGTTTCTTGACCTTTAGGCTTCCATGCTTTCTTTTTCTTCTTCCAACATTCAAGAGATGTGTGCCCATGCATTTTTCAATTAGGACAGTATTTTTCCATGTAGTTTTCCTTCTTTGGTTGCTTCATCTCAAATTTACATTCATATGCTTTATGTCCTTTCTTGTTACATTTATAACAAATTCCTATGAATAAAGGTGTGGAGTTAGGAACACCTTTCATTTTTCTCCTACAAACATTTGATGTGTAGCCTTTCTTTCCACAGTGATTGCATGTCAGCTTTCTTGGTCTCGGATTTGTATAGACATTCTTTGGATCAGCTTGATTGGGTGATTCTCCATTCTCAGTATAGCATAGTCTAGTGTTGTTGTTGGCTCTCCTTTTTCCATCAAGAAAATCATCCATCCTTTTATTTCTTTCTTCATCTCTCTTGATTATTTCATTGTGTTGTTGCTGAATTCTTACTTCTTGTTTCATCTTTTCATTTTCTTCTCTTAGCTCACCGGTAGCTTCTATTATTTCAATGAGTCTTGTATTCATTCTTTTTGCCTCTTGACTCATAAGAATAATCTGATTTGTAATGTAATTGTGATGTTTTGTAAGTCTTTGAATTTCTGACTCTTTCTCTTGTAGCTTTTCAGTAATCTTCCTTCTATCATCAATAGCTAGTGTTCTCTCTTGCTTAGCTTGTCTAGCATTGTTCATGACATCAATCATTCTTACCATCTATGTCTCTTGACCGATTTGCAGATATTTTACTTTTCCAACCAGATGTTGATTGATTTCATTCAGACTTGTGATGCTTTCATCTGATGTGTTTGAAGCTTTTCTAGTTGTAGATCCTGAAGACTCAAATAGATATGGTATCTCTTATTCATGGTAGTCTGTTTCATTACAGTGAGATGCCATAATCTTTCTTTCATCCAGGATTTGTCTCATCTTGATTCTAGCTTCTTTATACTGCTCATAGAATATCTGAATTTCTAGCTTCTAATTCTCAATACTCTTGGCAAGTCTGTACTTCTCCATTGTATAATATTTTCTCTTAAGTCGTTAAGCTTTACAAATAAGATTTATAGCTCTGATACCAATTTTTGTAAATAATGGGAAGTGATTATTGAGAGGGGAGGGGTGAATCAGTACCTCTAAAACTTTTATCTCTTTTAACCTTTATCCATTATTTAATCAATTGTATAACCAACCATCTGTTCTATACAATCTTTTTGTAATATATATCAATTCATCAACTAAATCAAACATGTAAACATTCATAGAACCATTAATGAAAGTAATTGACTCTAATACAAGATATGGTAACGCAGAAAACCCTTGTTGGAAGGTAAAAATTGTTGTTGGGATGGCACCCACAAAATCTTCACTATCTACAGATTGCAAGGGGCTGATTAAGGCTTACAATTTGATCACTTCTGATGATCTACCTTGTTAGGAGTAGTATGTGGAGACTTGTTAAGGTCTACTCTGTTAAGAGCTTTAGCAAAATTGTTTAGTGTGCACTCGGTTAAGAGATTTACAATAGGATTGTTAAATCCACCTTTCTTGAAAGGATTTCTTCTATTTTGTACACTTGTTATAATATAGACAAAAATACTTATTGACCTGAGTGTATGAAATCTAACATTTGTTAATTACAGATCCATTACAAATCACATGTATAAATGTATCACCTAATGTGATTGATTAATATTTCATCTTTTGTTGTTCTTCTTCTTGAAACTTTTAGTCTGATCCATAGATGTGCTCGTAGGCTAAAATCATCCTCTTATCCCTCTTAACAAATGATTAAAACATCTATTTATAAGATAGATTGACCTAATTAAGTTTCACATATTACAAACTAAATCTATGATCAAAGGTTCACAACTTGACCTTGATCTCCTAGTTTGCATGTTTTTAATCAGTTAGACTAATTAAAACAATTACAATAATGTTGCCAGACCCTTAAGTAATGGTTTTAAAAAAAATCAAGACTCTATAAATAGAATATAACTATTTTATCTAACGTGGAAGTCAGATCCACTTTTCTCGGGGCATAACTGACTTTCAGTGTCTGATGCTTGGTTTGCTCTGAAATTAGTTTGACTGTCTTTCAGTGTTCCTTGGTTGAATTGTATGTCAGGTTCCTCTCTTGTTTGTTGTCTTAGTTTGCACTATATTATGCTCGTTGTGTTCCACTGTCAGTTTACTCCTGTTGGGTTCCACTTTATCATGTTCATGTTGCACTTTTGGTTTACACTACAAAACTGTGTCGTTGGGTTTCTCCTTGCTTAGCAATTTTGGTTTGAACTAAAAACCTGACTTTCGGTGTAGTGTAACCGATGGTTTAAACAACTTGTTTTCTCTATGCATACTAATGGAAAAATTTATATCATCACACACACTTAGATGGATGGGAACATTCCTTGTATGTTCTAAGTTCCTATTACCTCCAAAGGGAATATCCCATCTTGAGCATATAAGTAGCTAAAGTGGTGAGAATATCAAAAAGATCCTAAAATGAGGAGATATCATAAATCAATTTATGAATAAATATTAAGTATTGACAAGGATGAGGCAAAAAAAAAGGACACAAAATATATCAACTCATTGGTTCACTCCTCTGATGCTTTCTGATGTTGTTGTTCTTGCACCACCATATACACGAACATCCACTCTATTTCTTTGGGTGAATTCAGATTCAGTTATCTTCTTGAGAAACAAGAAAATTTTAGTTTCTTTGTTTCAATGCTTCGTAATGGAAATTAATTTTGAGGTTATCTAGGAAATGGATGCCATTTCATTAGAAACCCCCTTTCATAGGGGGTAAAATTATCAATCTGCAACAATTTGAGTTAGATCTAACAACAAAAGATCTAGATTAATATAAATTATAACTCCTATTCAAGAGAGTAATAAACAAATAATTGGATGCATCACATAGTGAATAAATCAAAATTATAATGCAAACCAATAAATTATCTCTCCCTTGGCTCTCTCCTTCTCAATGCAATATAGGCTCTCATATTTTCTCAAGTGTGACAATATGAGAATTCTAGATTGTAGTTATACAATTATGAGAATTAAGCCTCATTATATAGGATTTTGGACTTCAATCGGGGCTGGGTTGGTTGGATTGATAACTAGAATTGATTGAATAGATGGTTGAGCTTGATTGATTAGAAGAATCAAACTAATTGATAGTTAAGTGGTTGCATGACAAAATAGATTGAACTAACATGATTGATTAGAAGTTGACTGAATAGATTGGATAGTGAACTGAATTGATTAATCAGAAGACTAAATTGATTGACTAGTCAAACTAAATTGAATGGAGAGAAGAACTGCTAGTCAGTGACAATTAAAAGAGGTGGAAATTGAGGAATAATTCGCATTAAATAAATTTGAAAATTTATTTAATTTTGCATGTGAGGAATGAATAAATAAATTAAGTAATTTTTTTTTTATTTTTAGAGGAATTAGTTTGCATTGGGGAATGGAAAATTAAATAAATTGATACTTGTTTAATTTTAGAAGACGTGATTAAGTAACTGGAATTATCACTTAATTGTGGTGATAATAATAATGATAACTATTTTAATTAAACAATACAATTATTTAAGTAAACTTAGAGAAAGAGATTAATTAAATAATAACTATTTAATTATTTTTTTAAAGAATAATAAGGGAATGTCTAAAGAATATTAATTAGAAACTAAATAATTAATTAAAATTGGGGTTCACCACTTAGTGTTCTGGTTAAGTGGTTGTGTTGTTATTGTCGCCACCCAGGTTCAAACCTTCGTTGGTGCATTGTGATCGTGGGCTTGTGCCTTTTTTGATCCAATGTGCTCACAAGTTTGGGCCTTAGATTTTTAACAAGGGGATGAGGTCCCACATTTTTGGCCTCACTGGTTCATAGCTCTAGGTAAAAAGTGTTTCAATGGAGTTGGATGGCGTGTCGTTCCAATGTCACTGGCCACGTTAAAAAGATTACGAGGCACTTAAAATAATAAATTAAAATAATTCAATTATCAGAGTTGGAGGGAAATGATGAATTCAACACTTGAATTAAGAGTAATGCCACAAATTATTTAAATAATAAATATTATTTAATTAATTAAGAGGAACATTAGAAAAATTATCGTGCACAAGAGATAGTAAGCTTCATTATATAGAATTATAACAATAAAATATATAGATTAATGCAAAGTCTAAATCCTATTCTTGAGAGAAATAAACAAATAATTGAATGCATCACATAATAAATAAATCAAAATCACGAATGGAATATTGTGTTCATTTCTTTTTGATAAGTTGCACCTGCATTCTTTAACCCAAATGGCATCATGTTCCAAAAATAAGTGCCCCATGCACATGTGAAAATTATTTTAGGTTGTCCTTAGGTGCGATTTAGATATGATTGTATCCAAAAAATCCATCCATTAGTGAAAACCTTTGGTACCCAACTGTTAGATCTACTATCATGTCTATATTTGGAAGAGCGTAGTCATCTTTCAAACATGCCTTGTTTAAGTCTCTAAAGTTGGTGTGAATATTGATATCTCCATTAGAATTGGATATTAGCAGAAGATTAGAGATCTAATCTATGTAATCTATAGGTCTAATAAAACATACGTCTACTAGCTCTTTCAGCTTGGCCTTGACCAATAATGCAATCTTTAGATACATCTTTTGGAGCTTTTATTTAACTATATTTTCTCTTGGATTAAGTGGAAAATAATGTAGGACTAACTATAGATCCCTCATATGCATGTCTAAGTATGCATAATAAAAATTGATTTCTCAATCTCTAAAGAACTAAATGCATTGTTCTCTCTCCTCAGTTGTTAATGATGCAACTATTTGGATAAATCTCTTGGTCTCTTCAGTTCCCATATTGATTTCTTGTGTTTTCTCTACAAACAACTATGTTTTTTCCTTGTTTATTGGGAGTGTGTTGAGTCCTCCATATTCATGTTCCTGGGGGAGGTTTTCACCTTTGGATACATCCTTTCTTTTTAATTTTTCTTGGTCAAAAGGCTTCATTCAATTTTCACCTAGAAACCTTTTTTTATTGTCAATTTTGCAACTAAAGGACTGCCACAACTCACCAAAATATGCAACTCGATCGAGATCAATGGTGACTTTGGATTTGTGATTTCCAATAGGTATAATATTTTGGAGACCAAGGAACTCAACAATAGCTTCATCATTATCATAAATGTTTATGTTTGATTGATCTTGTTGGCTCTAATCTATTAACTTAGGGTATACTAGGGAAATAGCGTCATTGTCTTGAGTGTAAGATAAAAGGATGATTGTCAAGGTATTGATAAGAGACTTGGATAAGGACTTATGGGTTTATGAGGATTAGGTTTTAGATAATTCAAATCAATTCCAAAAGACTATTATCTAGGCACATCGATTTGTGGGTCTATTATGTAGAGATAATTGGTCAAATTGGGAAAAGATGTTATTTAGACAAAGGGTCCTAAAGGTGTTAGGGGTATCCCGCTCATAGTCACTTGAATTAGTCTTATAATGGTTCTCTTCAAATGTCTCAAATTTTTTGAAATAACGTGCATCATCTTCGTTAGCCAAATAGATATTAGAGATGCCTTCCTCGGGTGGTTGGTACCCTAAATTTTGAATCTTTAGGTTTGGATTGGGAAATATTGGCTCCAGAACTCCTTGTTATTTTTTCCAAGACTAGTGCATCCATTGTATCCATGTTATTGAATGATGGCATATCCCCTTCTTTATTCATGGACAAGATGTATAACTTGAGGGGTTTCTTGATTTGTATATAACCAATAAGATAGGTTCTCTTGAATAGAATCTTCATTTAGTTCACCCCATTGTGTCAATATAATAGGTGGTTCATAGATAATGAAAAGTTTCTATTTTCTTTTGAGTGGTTTTCATGGCTTCCCAAAGGTTCAGGGTGAATTAGGTAAATTTCCCACACAAAATGAATCAACATACTTTTATTCTCTACAACCCTTATCTTGGACTTTGATATTAAACTTAGATGTTGATGCAATAGTGGATTTTGACATCGTGAAAGAGTCCATGTATTTGGAGGAAGATAGTGTATATGTTTCCTGGTTGTTGGGGACCTAATTTGTAGGATATCCTTTGGGGTTAGTACAGTACAAGAAGGGGTCTCTATAACTTGGATGGTGATCTCTATTCCATTGTAAGGCAACTTTAGGCATTAGTGATATGTTGAAGGTATGACCTACATGACATAGATCCATGATCTTCCTAGGAGCATGTTATATCTGAGTTCTACATCCAATACTTGGAAAATACTCTTCTAAGTGACCGGTCCTATTCTGATTGGTAAGGTTATGAAGCCCTTGGAAGGACACTCTTCATTATCATACACCTTGATAATAATCTTATTGGAAATGTCAACACAACTCTCTGAGTATCTTAAATTTTGGACCAATTTTAGAGTACAAATATTTAGGTTGTCTCCACCATTTATCAATACTCTTTTGACTTTGTATAGGTGAACATATGCTTCCAGATGGAGGGGATCATTATAACAAGGTTAATGTGTAGGAAAATCTCATTACAACATGGTGGAGTATAGCCAAGTATATGGCCATGGCTTGAAACTCATCTACATCAATGTCATAGGGAACCAACGACTCTTTCAAGGCTTTGTCTAGAACTAATTTTATGGTTGGGTGAAATGCGCAACAATCTGTGTATGGAGATTTAGGCAGGGGTCTTCTTGAGGTGATCCAATGAGCTCTATTGACCTATGGATCGGATAGAGGACTTGGATGGTACTGACAATTTGGATGGGGCCCCTTGAACTAAGACTTTAGTTCAGTGGGTTGTAACAACACACTCAGAATCAAGACCTCTGACGATGATAGTGTTTATGGTAAGATTTGGATCATACTTGGTATAGGTATAGTTAGCTTTGTTGTTTTCTCTCAATGAGGAAGGTTTTCCTTTTTCATTATCCTATAAAGGGTTTTTGAATATCATGTGATCTTTATTAGTCATGTCAAAGTTATCAAAAACTTCAATTCGGTTGCATCCAATCAAGTCTTGGACAATATTCTTTAGTTGGAAACAATTAGCATTTTTGTATCCCTTGGTGCAGTGGTAATATTAGAAATCATTTTCATTCCACCATGTGGGTGCAAAGGGACCTGGCTCCTGATGTCAAAATTTTGGTAAGTTTATGGCATTTGATTGGATGAGTCTTCTCAAAACTATCTCAAGAGATTTTCTAAGAGGAGTATAATTTCTTCTTGGGTTTTTCCATCTTGCAAAATGTTGTTGGTCATTGGTGTTGTTGTAGCCAAGGAAAGAGAATCCCTAAAAGAGATGTAAAATCCTCATAAAAAGAGTCAATACAATAGAAAACAACAAGATACAATCAAGAATACCAAGGTTTACATCCAAATAACAATTTTATTAATCAAGATTTATTCATACATGTTAGGTTGTAAGGCCTTCCCACTTACAGCCAAGTACAAAGAAAAAAAAACTCAACTTAGACCTACTCCTAGATCTTCTTAAGTCTCAGAGCTATCCTCTAGAAGCTTCATTAATACCTAGCCCCCTTCCAAACTTCATCCTGATGAGCTCTTCCCACCCAAATAGTGCAAGCCCTAAATTTATACATAGCCACCAATAGGTCAACCTCAATAAATAATTATACATCCCAAGAAACATTATAGACCCAATTGGCCTAAACCCTAATTAAATGCCACATTTAATCATTTCACAAGGACCTTTCCAACAAACAAGTTGGCCACACATAGATCCACCTAGTAAATCACGCCATTCATTCCCATCAATCAGAAACACCGACCATAACTACAACCAATTGACCGGTTAACTCACTGAACCAATATCATGAAGAAAAACAACAATCGATAGATAAATAAAGGGATCTCTTAAACCATGCCACATCGAGAATCAAGATCGTAGAATTAAACTCTACAAATAGAAATCAACAAACCCTTTTCATGACTCCTTCCCAACATCTCTATGGATTGATCACTCACAGAATCTTAGAAAACTACCTAGAACCAGAACTCCTTACATCTAGTCACAGAATCCATCAGAAATTGAGTACGGTAACTCCAAATGAGTTGTGCTCATAGAAAAATCTTCCTAATGACCTCATGAACACTATATCATGACCATACCTTCTGAATATCCAAAGAACTCCACCGAGCCAATAATCATCCAACTGGTGACCAAGAACAAAAAACAAACACAAAAACTGGTAACAAAATCTCACCAGAACACCAATTGTTTTTATATTATGCAATATTACCAAGGACCCAAGATGATCCCACATCATACAAATGGGGTAAAAAATATTTTCCATGAGAATAACTCTTGAAAATATGGAAGAACAAGATACAATAATCTCATATGTATTCTTCATCCACAAATCCTCCTCATCTGCAACCTACATTTCCTTCCTCCTGTCACCAATCAGATCATACTCACCATTAGATCCAACCTTAGGCTCACTCCTCAGGTCTTTTCTTAACTCATACCTTCTGTAAAGACTCATATTCTTCACCTCCTTCTCCTTATCCATCAAAGGAATCAATCTACACCTCCTACCATCCTTCTTAATGGTAATTACATTCTTTCTACAGTCAGGAAAAACCTCTCTGTCAAACTTCCAAGGTCTACCAAGTAAATCATGACATGCACTCATGACCACTATGTCACATAATACTACATCCCTATAAGAACCAATGCAAAAATTCACCATGCACTATTCCCTTACTTCCACCACATGATCATCATGCAACCAACCAATCCTATAAGGTCTTGGATGTCTAAGTCTTCTCAAACCAATATTATGTATCATCTCTTTAGAAACTAAGTTATCAAGGCTACAACTATCTACAATCACCTCACAACAGTTATCCCCAACCTTGCATCTAGTCCTAAATAAACTATTCTGATGATAAGGTTTTTCCTCCTTATTCACTTTCAATCTTCAGAGTATAAGAGCTTCCCCATTTTCAGGAGCATTGTTAGATTCACGAGTATATGGTCCACCTTATTCACTCACACAAGCAACTCTTTTGTCTTCCTTACACTGAAAATCCTTGTGTCCTTTTAAGGCACACTTAAAGAAAGTACCTCTAAACTCTTTACCACCATTACCTCCCTTAGGTGTAATTGGTTTAGATTATACGTCAGCCACTTGCTTGCTCTTAGCAGCACTAGAAGTTTGCTTCCCTCTTCCTCTAGAGTTATTATGTTGTTTTCAATTCACCTTATCTTCTACCTTAAGGGAATATTGATAAGCCTCCTCAACTGATCCAATATTCAAAACAATCATCTCGTCTTGAATATTAAACTTCAAACTAATCACATACCTAGCCACCTTCTCTTTGAAAAGTTCTCTGTGACTAGATCTAATGGTTACCTTGTAAAATTCTTCAGTATAATCCTTCTACTTCAGGTTCTTCAACCTCTTGACCAACTCAAATTCATAGTCCTCAAGTATGAACTTAGTCTTCAACTTTGAAACCATCAGCCTCCACTGAGTGATCTTCATTTCATCTTCCTCTTCTCTATCCTTCTACAATTCTTTCCACCACAAAGTTATATGACCTTTAAATTTTGTCTACGCCAACCTTACTCTTCAAGGGTCTTGGATATCTTCTAACTCAAAGTGATCTTATAACTCATATATCCAGTCAATTAGGTCCTCTAGGTTCAGTGTACTTGAGAAATGAGATACTTCCAACCTATAACCAACACCTCACCTTTCTATAGGTCTCACCAACCGGTCAGATCCATCACTCCCAACAAATATAGAAACATATGCAGCACCAAATCCCTCTGTAGATTTCTTAAAACCATCATCAGATAAAATATTCCTATGCAATCCAACAACAACAGTCCTAATCCCTTCTATGAACTCATTCCTTAAATCGGTCATCTCATTCCTAATCTTATCTCAGAGATCTTCCTTCATCTACTCCATCAACCAAGGGTTCATTCTCGATGGCATCCTTCCAAATCTTAGGTGTAACTACCTCAAATCGGGGATCTGATTCACCAAATATGATACCCTAACCCTTGCAAAACCCTAGTTCTTAAGAAAAACTTAACCACAAAAAAAAATCATCCTTTTGGCCACCTTGTGCAACTCCTTCACTGATGCAAGTTAGACCCAACATATGCCACCTCACAAAAATTCCACAATAAGACCACAAGTCTAGTATTCAAATCGATAGCCACCACAAGATCCAAACCTTTTGCTCTGATACCACCTGATGCAGCCACAAACATAGAATTCCCAAAGAAGATGTCAAATCCTTATAACAAGAGTCAATACAGTAGAAAACAACAAGATACAATCAATAACACCAAGTTTTGCATCCAAATAACAATTTTATTAATCAAGATTTCTTCATACATGTCAGGTTGTAAGGCCTTCCCGGTTATGGCCAAGTACAAAGAAAAACAACTCAAATCATACCTACTCCTAGATCTTCCTAAGTCTCAAAGCTATCCTCTAGAATATTCTCTTCTACCTATCCCCCTTCTAGACTTCATCTTGATGATATCTTCCCACCCTAATAGTGCAAGCCCTAAATTTATACATAGCCACCAATAGGTCGACCTCAACAAACAATTACACATCCCAAGAAACATTTTAGACCCAGTCAGCCTAAACCCTAAATAAATGCCAGATTTAATCATTTCACAAGGACCTTTCCAAAAAAAAATTTGACCACACATATATCCACCTAGGAAATCATGCCATTTAGCTGCACCAATCAGAAACACTGACCGCAACTACAATCAATCAACCAGTAACTCACTGAACCAATGTCATGAAGAAGAAGAAAAACTGATAGAAAAATAATTGGATCTCTCAAACCATGCCACCTCAAGAAGAATGATAATATAATTTAACTATATTAATAGAAATTAAAAAACCATTTTCACCACTCTTTCCAAACATCTATATGGATTGACAGCTCACAAAATCTCAAAAAACTGTCTGGAGTTAGAACTCCTTACATCCCGTCAAAAAATCCATCAGAACTCGAGCACGGTAACTCCAAATGAGTTGAGATTATAGGATAAGCTTCTTAATGACCTCATAAGCACCATATCACAACTACACTATCTAAAGATATAAATAATTCCACCAAGCTAGAAATCACCCAACCAGTGACCAAGAACAAAAAACAAACACAAAAATTGGAAATAAAAGCTCACGAGAACACCAAATGTTTTTTGGATGATGCAATATTAACAAGGACCCAAGATGATCTAGAATCAGGTGTGTTTGTTGATTAATTATCTCTTTTAGGGACACTTATAGTGGTATTATGGATGTTATATGTCCCTTGGAGGCGGAGCACTAGTTGTGCAACCTTAGTATCAATTATGCCATCATTGGCGACGTTCTAGTTTTTAGACCAATACTTTGATTTATCATATGATGTAATGGTATTGGATTCTTTCTTAATTATACCTTTCAATGTTAGAGATCTCTCAAATTTTAATCCTTGTTCAACAATTTCTTCAAATGTGTCAGTACATTATGAATTTAGGGCACACATCATGTCTAGTTGGAAAATCTTGATAAAAATTTGAATTTTCTCTTTGGTTGGTATATGAAAAGAGGATTTAGAAGCTATATTCCTCCAACATTTTAGGAAAGAGGAGAATCTTCCACCATTCTTTTTTGGTTTTATAAATATCCATTAGTGTGACCTTAATGATGATGTTGTGAGAGTAGTGGGAAATGAACTTTTTTGCTAATTCATTCCAAGATCTTATGCCTGGAGGTAATTGAGAGAACCACTTCATGGAAAAACCACTAATACTTTGTGTAAATAGTCTCATTATATATATTTAATTGTGATCCACCTCTTTACACGCCATAAAAAAATTCTCTTATATGGTCACAATATTTTCCATTTTCCTTATATTTGTTAAATTTTGGTGTTTCCAAGTTAGCCAAAAAAGCTAGCATGCATAGTGTCTTATCAACGGGATAAGGGAAAAGATATTCCAAAGAGTGTGTTCTTGTTTGTGCGCTAGTATGAAGGTTTTTCACTTGTTGGAGGTTTTGTACTCATTGTGCCAAGATTTCAGTAAGTGTAATTGGGGCTTATGTCACATTTTGGTCAATAAAGGGGTTCCCACTATGATAGATTGGCACCTAATTATGCATAGTTTGGTGTCCGACATTTTCATTGGAAACTAATGCATAATATGGTACCATAACTTGTGGTGGTGCAAAATAATTGAAAGGATTATTCCTAGTTTCTATTTTTTGATTCAAAAGGTTGGACAATACTCTTTGATTTTTAGGGTTTTGATTGACTTGAGTTTGGGTAAAAGGGGCCCCTTAAAGAAATAAATGTGGTCCTTGATTCAGGGGCACACCTTGTTGAGCATTACTAGATTTTTATGTAGCACCTTGGGAAACTGCATTGTTTGGTGCTAAAGGATTTGGCATATTTGTCTGACTAGGTGGTGCAATTGTACTAGATGAAATTTTTGTTGCAATTTGAGGATTTCTCATTGGATAAGTTTGCGATGTGGTGGAAGGTGCACTTTAATTTGAGGTAGAACTAGTTGTCTAGGAATTTCTAGCAAAGAGGGGGTTATTGTACTATATTCTAAATGAAGTGGAGGATGTCGTGACTTGGGTGTTGTCGTGTGACATATTGTTGGAAGGTATGGTCAAAGAAATTTGTGAGGATAGTGACATTTGGGAAATCCCTATGAACAATTTTTGGTTTGATGGTGCACTTTCCATGATGGAAGATGTATCAAATCCTGCAGGGAGTTTGGCCCCATTTCGAGAAAGAAATTAAAAGTATTGATTAGGGTCAGTTGATAGTAGTACTTTTGTGACTGTCAAAATCCTTGGGTCTTGTAATGTGTTTTTTATTTCCTCAAGTGTACAATGTGTCCTAACACCTTCAAGTGAAAATTAGTTTGTTGGGGGGGGGGGGGGGTAATGTCCAACCTCT
>MU228075.1:1938976-1951582 GCA_018584345.1 Thuja plicata
AATCCTCTAACAAGGTCACACCTAACAGTGTGTTTGTAACCTTTAACAGGGTTGGCTCCTAACAGGGCTCACTTTAGAAGAGTGAAAATTTGGGGTATCGGTCCCAGTGGTTTTTCCCTTAACAGGGCTTACACGTTAAAATCCTTGTGTTATGTGTGTATGGTTTATTACTTTACTATTTTACATTTCACATATGCATTTCTGGATTTATCGGTATACTCTGCATATTTACTGAGTGTCGGTAAATAAGTTTTACTGCTTATCGGTAATCAAGGAGAATAAGGTCTGAAAAGGAAAACTGACAGACAGTTAATTATTATAAAGTATTTCATGGCATGCATCTTGTAAGGCACATAATAATATGAGGTTTATTTTATTGGTGGTTAGAATAAAGAAAAGTTTTTGAAGCCACTGATTCACCCCTCCCCCNTTCCCCCCCCCCCCCCCCCCCCTCAGTTATTACTAACATTTATCACAAATAATATGTATTAAATTACCTAAAAAATTTACTTAATATTTACTAAGTTACAAACTTGATTCTTAATAAATATGATTTGGAATAAATTAGAAAAGATAAATTTCTTTAAAGGCATATAGACTTTTATATTAACCCATGGACACTCATTATTCCAAAATGAAAGATTAAAAAAACTTAAGCCTTTTAGCTTTTGATGAGGGATATTAGGGAAAAGAAACCCTATCCTTCCATTTTTAATTTCACTTTGATTTCCTTTAACTCCTACTTTGGCATCCTCGTGGTCTGAAAATAGGGTTCTGGAGGTCACAAATATTTTAAAGCCTTCAATTATGTTGAATCAACTCTCAATCCATAGGTATGTAGTTCGAGCAAATTCCCCGAGATGCTTTGTGATATTTTTCTGAGGCTTTCATGCCCATAATTATTTAAACTCTATTTCTTGAGATTTTCTTTTCTTGGACTCTACATTATCTTTAAAAACTACTGCATGAAGGTTATCATTGCATAGTTCCATAAGCGTTTTCATTTACTCAATGTATCTTGAGATTTCCAACTACTCTATAGTCATTTCCTATGTACCCACCTAAAATAAATATTAATGGTTTTTAATTTCCATGCATATTAATAATCATGACTCCATAAATGTGATATGTTCTTCCATATTGTGCAAACTATGGAAATACCTCTACTCCTTGTAAATAAATTCAAGGGATCTCCTTCATTCTTGAGTTACGGCTTCTTTATATCTATATTCTTTCTAAGGATTTTTGTATTGAGGGTTTCATCATGTAATAATGAAAATAATTTCTTTCCATATGCTTGCAGTTTCTGATATATCAAACCCTAAGTTTTGAAAACTTGACAATCAAACCCTTGTGAAAACTCTTATTTCCCTGTATAATTCATGGTTGCATGGATTGAAAATTCTTCTAGAGTTTTGACATCTCGTTCATCGTTGGGGCTTGAGCAATTTATTATTTTTTTGATTCTTTATGGAACATTGGTGTTCCCTTTGTTTGAAGTAGATTATAAGAACAAACTCTCATTTGAAGGTATTAGCATTGTTGATCTCTTTGTTTTTTTATCCTTGAAACTGTATGTTGGTATCATGATAACATGTATATTTTGATCACTTTTTGTAGAATCTCATTATGTTCTTATAGTAATTTCCACACTCTACATGTTGTAACCCTTTTTTGATGTTCATCTAAGATACCACTGATTTCCTTGTCTTGACAGTTTATTAATGTTTCTCTTGTTGATATCATCATATCTTCTCCCTCAATGTTACTCATAGATACTTCCTAGTGTTATTAAAATTTCATAGCCCTGTAACAACTTGAATGAACAACATTACTATGGATTTTAAACATTCTTTATGAGTATGACTCCTTGTTCATTATTTCTATAACCTAGAACACCTCATAGATTTTATCAATGTCTAAATAGCATGGGCTATGACTATGATATGTTCATTCTTGGCTGAAAATAGTGATGATACTGCATCCTCAATATGTACACTCAAGAGACTGACACAGTAGTGAAAATTATTTTCTTATAATGCATATCTTTATATCTTGTCATGATAGTGCTTGATTTATATATTTCTCCTGTACTATGATAATACTACTAATCTCATTGATGAGAACCACTATAAAAATAAATGTTATAGCTCCAATTTCACTTCTTGAAATCTTTTAACATGTAGATGTCCCTAAATGATCATTGTTATAACCTTTGATATGTTCTTGGACTTGGTGAACACCTGTATTCATATATTTCTCTGTAACTGTCTGTTGCCTTGGCTATTCAAGCTTCGTTCCCTTATTCTATAATGGCATTCAGTTATATTATCAAAACATTCATAGACATCATTCACTTAATATTAATGAATACTAATTTTTATAGCTTATCATTTTTATTCATTTTAGCCTTTGATGTCACTATTTGCAGGTCGATGCCTTTTCTTTTCAAGCTAAACACCACTCTATAACAAATAATTTTGCAAACTCTCTGCCAAAATTCTCACTATACTTATATGTGCTTTACATGAATAGAACAATTGATCTTGTGTATCATATATCTTTAAGTTATCTTCTGACTTCCTTGTCTATTAATCACTAATACCCTCAATCTTGATTGTATCTTATAGCATATGAATCATTGTCAACTTCATGCAATTGTTTTTGTTCTTGTACTTGCAATAATTAATACTGAGTTGTTGACATTCTCTTTATCATATAAACATTAATACTCTCTTTGTTATGTGCTTTGACTAGTACTATGTACTGCATATCAGTATGATACTCCTTTTGATCTATGTATTGGATTCGGCATTGCAGATGTCTTCAAAACCTAGATTTGTCTATGTTTGTGTCCAACACCCCTTAAAAAAATCTCTTGAAGCATTTCCTTTCATAACTATAACTACACTTATGCATTAATCTTGATCTGTATATGACTATATGTCCATAACTTATTGTATCATCTTAAAATGGAAGCACTTCCATCTCGGTAAGTTTAGCACCCTCATTTAGTGCATTTACATGATAGATTTTCATTTAGGATGCATCTTCATCTGGTAATTCTTTGTTTCTAGGTGAAATTAGGGTTAGGATCCTGAGGATTCTCCTTGATTTCCTTCTTCATGGCTCTATTTTCTAGGTAGGACCTATATATTGGTCCTCCTAGCCTTCATCACATCTCTTCTAGGCCCATGTGCCCTTTGCCAACACTTTGTTATGTTTTCCCATCATCCTAGGTCTCTGGCCGACCTAGAAAATTCACTGGCACTCTAAGTTGACCAACCTAAAACCTTAGGTCAGGGTTGAGGTTGACCTTGACCTTTGTCGGGTTTTGGTTCCCACTTTCAAATTTGGATCATAGAAGGGAACTAAATTCAAAATTGGCCCCCAAATCTGAATGCGGAAGGGTTTTTATTCAAAATATAATTAATGCATTTCCTCCTTAGTTGGTTATTGTGATTGGACCATAATTCGAGGTAAAATTTGAATTATGGGCCCTCACATTTCCCTAGGAGGCTTACCTTGAAATCTATATATAAGTACTCTCTTTTACCTTCATTTGAGAGGAGATCATGACATGAGATAATGATATGACATGATGATGATATGAGATGATGATGCAAGAATGCAAGAGGATTATATAGGAGTAAAAGATATGATGATGCCTTGATACAAGCAAGCATTTTATGGACATTCATTAGAGAAAGAAAGAGTCCAATCCTTCCTTCTTCTTTGATCTACTATTTTCAACATTCAAGGATTTAAAAGATACAAGCATGGGGTAGCAACTACGGATTGTGAGTTTAGTAGGAGTAATTTAGTCTTGGGGGCTTGGTATGCTTTCTTTATCATATTCAAATCTATGCATTTCTCTCTCATTTTAATTCATGCTAGGGTTTTGATCTAGAGGATTAGATCTTGGCATTGCACATTCAAAGCTCTTCCTACAAGCAACACACACACATATTCTATTACATCCGGCTATTCATGGAGGTGGAAATCACCAAAATAGGGGTTTGACTAAGGAAAAACCCTATATAGCCACCCCAAAACACCATTTTTAGATATCTGCAGTTGTTGTTTCGGGAGTTGTAGAGCATATTTGGATACCCTTTTCGACAAACTTTCTAGATCCATGAACAAATTTTTTGTCGAAGTAGTGCAGGTCAAGGTCAACATAAAGAGGCACAATTGTGCCCCCGTATTTGGGTCAAGGTCGACCTAAATTAGAAAAGAAAAATATTTCTGGTTTTTCTCCATCTCTGTGTTTATGTTCCATATCTGGTTGTAGAATTTCCAGAAACTTGATACAGGCACCAGAAAATAGCAATTTCTAGATTTGCTATGTTATGAGGTATGTATGTCATTTCATTATTCTTTGCAAACATTTCTAGATTTATATTCCTTATCATTACAATTAAATATATGTGGTTAATAGAGGCATAGGGTCTCATTTATGTGCAATCCTCCATTGTTCTAAACCCTACCCATATATTTTTCACCATACATTTTGGTGAACCCGTTTACAACAAATCTTTCTTTTTGGTGTAAGATTTACATTTTATGTTAGATATTACATTCATATAAAAGTAGATTTATTTTATGCTCTTGCTTTTCAAATAAAAAATCATCACAAAATTTCTTTAAAAATACAAAAACTTTTACATTTTTCATGCTTGTAGTGTAACTTTGTATTCAACATGTATGATTTTTGTTTTGAATACTTTGATGAGGATTTTATTGTAAAAGTGGATAGATCCCCTAATAAGGTACATGGAATTGAGGATGAAAATTGTTCAAATAAGATCTCCATCGATCCTATTCCTATTTCATCCTCCTCTACAACCATCAACTTTTCCTCTCAATGTAAATCATATCTATGGTGGACATTTGAAGTTGGTTAACCCGCTCCTCCTTGACACGGATCAAAAACCTATCTTGAATTTTTTTTCCCAAAGATGAATCCTTGGCAGATTTTTTAGGAGCTTATAAGGATCTACCTATGTTTCATCATAAAAGATGGAAGCCTTATTGTCTAAATACATAATCTTATTTTGGAGAACATGATGAATAGGATATTTCTCCTTTACCAATGGATTCTCTGATACAAATTAATTTGCTAATAACTGAGACTATTGAGGTTCAAGTGGATACAAATGACTCTAAGAAGATGATAAAAATTGGGAAGTGTTTGAATCAAGATGAACGTGATCAGTTGGTTTCCCTTTTACTTGAATTTAAGGATATTTTTTCTTGGACATATAAAGATATGTTGGGTATAGATCCTAAGATTGTTACTCACAATATTTTTCTCAAACCAAATGCTAAACCTGTGAAGCAAAAAATCCAAAAGACAAATCCAAGAATTGCCTTATTAGTTAAAGCTGAAAGTGAAAAATTATTGGCCGCTGGATTCATCCGCTCGATTGATTACTCAAATCAGATTTCAAACATTGTGGTTGTTTCAAAAGGACAAAATAAGATAAGAATGTGTACTGAATTCCAAGATTTAAATAAGGCATCCTTAAAAGATAATTTCTTGTTACCTAATATTGATATGATTGTAGATTCAACAACGGGTCATGCTCTATTAACTTTCATGGATGGCTTTTTGGGCTATAATCAAATCTTTATTCCTACTGAAGATCAACTTAAGACCACATTTATAACACCTTAGGGAACATTTTTTTTGGTTCGTGATACCTTTTGGATTAAGAAATGTGGGAGAAAATTATCAGTGAGCCATGACTTTGATTTTTCATGATTAAATTCATAAGATTCTTGAGGATTATGTGGATGATATCATGGCAAAATCTATATAAAGAGGAGGTCATGTTAGTATTTTACGCCAAATATTAGAAAGGATTAGAAATTACAATATGAGATTGAATCCTAAGAAATGTGCCTTTGGAGTTGATTCTGGTAAATTATTAGGGTTTATAATCTCTAAGCAATGCACAGAGGTAGATACTGAAAAGATTGATGTTATTGTTAATATGCCTCCTCCTAAGAACATTTCTCAGTTACAAAGTTTACAAGGAAAATTCAAGCTATTCATCGCTTTGTTTCCAACTTAGCTGATAGAACTGCTCCTTTTACTTCCTTTCTTACAAAGGATACCACTTTCTCTTAGAATGAGGAATGTAAACAATCCTTTGAGAAATTTAAGGAGTATCTCTCCAATCCTCCTATTTTGCAACCTACTTAATTTGATAAACCCTTTTATCTGTATACTTCAGCCACTTCAAATGTGGTGAGTGCATTGTTGGCTCAGAATGATAGTGAAGGTAAGGAAAGACCTATGTACTACATTAGTCATACTTTACTTGATTACAAAACAAGATATACAGATTTGGAAAAACAATGCTTAGCTTTAGCTTCTGCTTGTCTGAAACTCAAGCATTATCTATTAAATGTTGAAGTCAATGTGATTGTTATATTTGATCCTTTGAAACATCTTTTCTCAAAGACTGATCTCTTTGGTTGTCTTGCAAATTGGGTGATGTTACTTAAGGAATTTGATCTTAATTTATTTTCTCAAAAGCCAATTAAAGGACAAGATTTAATAGATTATTTGGCTGAAGCTCCTTGTCCTCATTTCGATACATGCTTTACTTCAATAGAACTTTTTGATGAAAACATTTTAGCTATTAAACAAGATGATATTTGGGAATTATATTTTGACAGATCTAGATGTAAGATGGGTTCTAGTGTTGGCATTATCTTGATCCCTCCTATGAAAAAACCAATCCCTATCATATAAATTGACTTTTCCTTGTACTAACAATATTGCGGAGTATGAAGCTCTTATAGTTGGCTTACGAGAAGCTTCATCCCTTAACATTAAAAACTTGGAAATTTATGGAGATTCACAATTTATTGTGGAATATATTAAAGGAGGTTATCAGACTAAGAATGATAAAATGATACAATATAGAGATTTGGCTCTGGATGTTCTTTCACAATTCTCTTCTTATACAATTCAAACTTTACCTAGGAAAGATAATCGTCATGCGGACGCCATGGAAAGCGCAGCTTCTTTGTTTTGTCTTGAGAATAATGCTAAAGACTTTCAATTTACTATACATACTCTTAAAAACCCTGCAATTTCCAATGAGGTTACCTCTGATTGTTTCAATTTGCATTTGGACAAATGGTATTCTCATATCTTTCATTTTTTGAAAGATGGTACTTTTCCTGAATCGACAACAAGGAACATGCGTAATCATATTAGGAAGATTGCAACACATTATATCATTTTAGGAGATATGCTTTACAAAAACTCTTATGATGGTTTTCTATTAAGATGTCTTGGTAGAACCAAAATTCCAATAGCTTTGGCAGAAGCTCATTTTGGTTCTTGTGGGGGACATTTTGGTGGAAACTCTTTAGTCAATAAACTTCTTAGAATGGGATATTATTGGCAAACAATGAATCAAGATTCTTTCATGTTTGTTAAGAAGTGTCCTCAATGTCAGTAACATAGTAATTTGATTCATGCTCTTGTTCATGAGCTTTGTAATCAAGTTGCTCCATGGCCTTTTAGTATTTGGGATTTTGATCTTATTGGAAAAATCTCACCAACTTCTTATCAAGGACATACATACATCCTGATGGCTACAGATTACTTTACAAAGTGGGTGGAAGTTGTCCCTCTCCACTCAACTACTACGGATGTTATTTGTGATTTCATTCTTAATAATATTATAACATGATTTGGTATTCCTTCGATGATAGTTTCAGATAATGGTACCTCTTTCAAGAATAAAGAAGTCACAAAATTCTTGGAGAAATATCAAATTTAGCATAGATTTTTGACTCCCTATTATCCTCAATCTAATGGTCAAGATGAAGCATCAAATAAAGTCATTGAACAAATTTTGAGGAAAACAGTTAATAAGCATGCGAAAGATTGGCATACCCAACTTACCTATGCTTTATGGGCTTATAGGACTAGTGTTCGTACTGCCACGGGTACTTCTCCTTATAATCTTGTATACAGTATTGATGTTATTATGCCTTTGGAATTGGAAATATCTTCTTTACGTGTTTCATTTTATGGGATAATTGACAAAGACACATTTCAAGAAAAATGATTACAAGAATTAGAAATGTTGGATGAACAATGAATAAATGCTTTGGAACATATAAAGGCTTATCATAAATCACTTCAGAAGAAGTATAATCATAAGGTAATTGAATGATCATTTTCAGTGGGTTATTTAGTGCTATATGAGAATCAAAGAAATGTGAATGCTTTACCTGGTGAAAAAGGAAATTTTAGCCCTAATTGGCTTGGACCTTTTGTTGTAATTGAGGACTTTGGTTCAGGTGCTTACAAAATTGCTGATATGGATGGTGTGTCTTTTAAGGAACCTATCAATATTATGCATCTAAAATGTTATTATCCCTAGTACATCATTCTTTCCTTGTGTATTAATTTATTCCTTATAAAAATAGTTATGTTTATAGGTTATGTGATTTTAGCGGATTACATTTGAATACATTTATATGCGTTCTTTCTTTTCGTTAAGTTTTATGTTATTGATGAAACTATAGTAATCAATTAGAGCACTAAATAGAAAAGAGATATTTTCATCTATATATAATTTTTGTTATGTTTTTGAGTTTGATACATATGTGGCACAATTCCCTATCTATCACTCTCTCTATCCCTAGGCTCTGATGGTCTATGGCTCCCAGATCTCTCTGATCTATGATGTGAAGATGAAGATCTATGTACAGCATTCCGTGAGTGGCTCCTCAATATGCTAAGATCATTTACATTATCCTGTGATCTCCGTAGGTCAGCCATCATCCTCTCCTCTCTCTCTCTACATAACCTCAACTCTTGTTGGACACAAGCAAAGATGTCTACATACCTGTCGGGATCTCTGTGACCAATGGGGAACTCTCGCTTGTTGGTTGGTAGTCAATACGATAGGCATGTATCCTTTAGGACCTTGGATATGAAGCTCCACTTTCCTACATTCATTGCAGAATTAAAATATATTTATCTTTTAGTACTCTTTCTTCAAAAATTAAGTTAAATATTTAAATAAAATACATGTTTTATACCTGGATCTCCCTCCTAGGTATCACTAAAGGGTCTGGATGGTGGGGGCATGGATTGACTACTCTCTCCACACTCACTAAAACTAGGTCTTGGAGGTGGTGTCTTTGTATAGGCGTGTGGAGGTTTTCGTGACCTCAGTGGTGTTGCATGAACAAAATATTCATTCGCACCAGTACTATCATTTGGGGGCATCCTATCTACTCTCTCCTATGATCTATCCTCCTCCATAGGATCTCCCTCAAAGGTGGGCTCCTCCTCATCTCTGTGATCCTCCTCCTCCTCTGGTACGCTACTATCTTAGTGTGTCCTCTCTGAAAGGACTGGATGACCTGTGGGATAGTCATCAGGGAAGATGGGGTGGATTCCTTGCAGACTCCAGTATCTGATGTAGACCATGTTGATGCCTGAATAGGCCGCATTAGGGGATACCTCTATATCCCTTCTCTCATTTGTATTATTTTCTATGGTTTCCGCTACTGATAGCCACTGTATAGCACCAATTCTCTGATTGTATCTCGTCGAATGTGCGTACCAAGGTACTACTCTAGGGACCCCTTGTGTAAGACCAAACTATCTCATTACTCTATCATAGTAGTACAACATTACTATGTGACTAGAATGACCCTCTAGCAGCTTGTGCTACTGTTAGTTTCTCATCTAATTTAGTGTATCTAGCCACTCTTTCATGCGACAGTATGGTCTCCATATCACATTTATGCCTGGTACATGGTCTAGATGTACCCTCCAGTAGAGGATATCTTTGTGCTGCCATAGATCTCCCAATGGATAAGCAAAGGCTCTAGGTGTACCCGCATCTACCATCATAGGAACACCATGTGGTCGTGTACATGTGAAATGCTTGAACAGCCAAATCTATAATAGTGTGCATATCGTGAGACTCTCTCACTGATATCTCACCAAATGACATAACTCATGGTATATATGGGCTAGCATGTTGCGGCCCCACGCGAAGATGGTCCTATCACTCTCCATCCTGCGTATGAGATGGGTAAAAGCTGCTAAAAAAATTATACCCTTTGTGTTGGGTACTACAATCAAATAAAGTATACACAACATAACCCTCCATACCAAAGGTGTCAGACCTGCGAGTATGGTTGATAGGGTGACATGGTCTGCTCGGGTTCACATCTATGGAACCCATCCTAGGTAATAATTTGCATCTGTGTGGATATCTGTAGAACCCCGTTGTACTCTTGGTCTGACGGGCTCACCCTGAACTAGAATTCATAGGATCCTGTATACATCCTCTAGTGTCATTGTGATCTCTCCTAAGGGAAGATGAAAGGAACATGTGTCCTCATCCCACCTCTCTATAAGAGTCGATATCATGGCTCGATGGAATCTCATCTGTGGTAAGAGTATTACCCAATATAGTCCTAGATCTCTCAGCAGATGTGTCTCATCCTCATCTAGTTTGGACAACTTCTCTTTGATCAGCAGTTTTGGCCCTCCAAAGGGGTGCTCTGGGAGATGAACTAGGTCATGTAAGCACAAAACAACATCATATCAAAACTATACAACCACTAAACTATATATCCAACTTGACTAGGTCAAGATTGACCTTTGTTAGGTCAAGTTTGACCTTCGTGGGTCAAGGTTGACCTTCCTGGGTTGGGGTTGACCTCACTCTAGAAAGGGGGTAGACCTTCTTAGTTTTTGTCAACCTTAAAGGGTCAGGGTTGACATAACTGGGTTAGGGTCAACCTTAAAGGGTCAGGGTAGACCTTCCCTATAAAAATAAGAATTTGAGATTACAGATATTAAAAATAGTAAACTTACCTTGGGAATTGGATGTCCCTATGGCCATGCACTATCTCAGGAGCTCCATTTATATCTCTCAAAGTTCCTCTCTGCTTGGCATCCTTCTTTCTCTCCTAAACTCTACAAATGGTAAGAATGAGGAGGTATGTGATCTCTTCCCTTATTTATAGATAGAAATTAGGGTTTTTATTAGGGTTTTTCTAGGGTTTATTTAGATTAAATTCAAATTTCCCTTCATATGCTTTAGATAGACATTCACTTTTTTCATCATAACTTGAGTTCTATAGATCTATTTTTAGTGTCATCTACGGTGTTGGAATTGGGATTTAGATGCCTAACTCCTTGAATTAGTTTAAGAAGGTTAGGAATCCTTCTAACTATTTTAGGATAATCTTTTTCAACAAATTGCATATCTAGTGTATAGGGCTATCCTTATCACCCCATTTCACCCTTCAGAAGCAGCGAGCCAAAACAAGGGGGCATAAGGGGCTTTATGAACTTCTCAATTTCATCTTAGTAAGTCTTATATGGTTTGTGGATTTTCATTAACCTTGTGTGTTGTAGGTTTCGGGTACTAGTGGCTTCTTGCAGGCTCTCTACATTGAGGACTTGGCTATATCATTTTTATTTTATGATGTTTTCTTACTTTAGATTGCATATTCACGTAGTTTCATATATGAGCTAAAGTGGGGGATAAATATATCATCTTAAAATGGAAGCACTTCCATATTGGTAGGTTTAGCACCCTCATTTAGTGTATTTAAATGATAGATTTGCATTTAGGATGCATCTGCATTTGGTAATTCTTCATTTCTAGGTGAAATTAGGATTAGGATCCTAAGGATTCTCTTTTATTTCCTTCTTTGTGGCTCTATTTTCTAGATAGGACCTATGTACCAGTCCTCCTAGACTTAATCACATCTCTTCTAGGCCCTTGTGCCCTTTTCTAGCACTCTATTCTATTTTCCCATCATCCTAGGTCTCTGGCCGACCTAGAAACTTTACTGGCACTCTAAGTTGGCTGACCTGAAACCTCAAGTCAGGGTCGAGGTCGACCGTGACCTAGGTTAGTGTCGAGGTCAACCTTGGCCTAGGTTAGGATTGAGGTCGACCTTGACCTAGGTCAGGATTGAGGTCAACCTTGACCTAGGTCAAGGTCCAGATCAACCTTGACCTAGGTCAAGGTCAAGATCAACCTTGACCTTTGTTAGGTTTTGGTTCCCGCTTTCAAATTTGGATCATAGTGGGGCCATAAATTCAAAATTGGCCCCCAGATCTGAATGCAGAAGGGTTTTTATTCAAAATAAAATTAATGCATTTCCTCCTTAGTTGGTTAGTGATTGGACCATAATTCGAGGTAAAATTTAAATTAGGGGCCCTCACATTTCCCTAGGAGGCTTACCTTGAAATATCTATATAAGTACTCTCTTTTGCCTTCATTTGAGAGGAGATCATGACATGATATAATGATATGACATGATGAAAATATGAGATGATGTGAGGCCTACCCCAGTCTGACATAATCTTAACACTATTTCTCATTTATATGCTCTCCAGTCAATACTAATTTTGCTATAGTCAGACTTTTGGGACACATGTATTATTTTGTGGATCCGTAGAAACCTTTGCTTGTATACAAACACCTAATTATGTAATCAGGAAATCTATATAATACTCTATGTTAGTGATGCAGATTTCCCTACAGAACTTAGTTTTGATGGTTTTGTATATTGGATTAGTATGTG
>MU228075.1:1959898-1971272 GCA_018584345.1 Thuja plicata
CACTATCACCCCACTTTTGGAGAAGGTTTCTTGGAGACCTTCTTCTTGTTAAACCTTGGAAGGGAATTTCTTGATGAACTATTGTTGTTTTCAATTGTGTATACTTGTTTGTATGTATGTCTCCCGTCCATTTCTGGATCCCCTAGCTCAGGGGTGGCCTTACAAAGGCCTAGGTTGGGAGGTGAGCCTCCATGGTCAACCGAAGATTTCTATGCAGGTTGATTTTGAAGCTTTTGGAAGGATTGTATTGGTGTTCTTATGGGAAACCACATCTGGTGGTCTTGTGATCCATCCTTTTAAATGAGCTTGCTTTTAAGCCAAAGATGTTTATTATGAAGTCTTGTAAAGTTGTTTTGAGTCAGAGGGCTTTGTGTAAAAGTATTCCTATTTTTGTAAGTTATAAATCTATTATGTTATAGAGAGGTATTTATGTGAATACAGAAGAGAGGGTTTTATATCTATGTTGTTTAAATTATATGGATGGCTAAATTATTTTTCAGGTAGAATGATGCTGCTTATTAAGTTTAAAGAGGGATTGAAATCTTAATGTTTATAACTTTAAATTTTGTTGTTAATATATATATATATATTACAAAATTTCAACTGTTTTAAATTTGTAAAATTTTCAAAGGCATATAAGGAAAGAAATGACTTCATCTTCCATAGTTAATATAACATGTTTGAACGGAAAATTATGTTCTTTAGACTAAGGTTAAAGTGCCCAGATTTTGGGGCATGACAGATGATGATGTAAGAATATAAGAGGATGATATAGGAGGACAAGATATGATGATGCCTTGATACAAGCAAGCATTTTGTGGACATTTATTAGAGAAAGAAAGAGTTCTTCAATCCTTCCTTCTTTGATCTACTATTTTCAACATTCAAGCATTAAAAAGATACAATCATGGGGAAGCAACTACGGATTGTGAGTTTGGTAGGAGTACTTTAGCCTTGGGGGCTTGGTATGCTTTACTTATCATATTCAAATCTATGCATTTCTCTCTCATTTTAATTCATGCTAGGGTTTTGATCTAGAGGATTAGATCTTGGCATTACACATTCAAAGCTCTTCCTACGAGAAACACACACACACACATATTCTATTACATCCGGCTATTCGTGGAGATGGAAATCACCAAAATGGGGGTTTGACTAAGGCAAAACCCTATATAGCCACCCAAAAACACCATTTTCAGATATCTACAGTTCTTGTTTTGGGATTTTTAGAGTAGATTTGGATACCCTTTTCAAAAAAAATTCAGGATCCGTGAACAGAATTTTTGTTAGAGAAATGCAGGTCAAGGTCAACATAAAGGGGCACAATTGCACCCCCGTATTTGGGTCAAGGTCGACCTTGCTCAAAAAAGAAAAATATTTTTGAGTTTTCTTTTTCTCTATGTTTCTATTCCAGATCTGGTTGTATAATTTCCATAAACTTGATATAGGCACCAGAAAACAACAATTTCCAGATTTGCTATGTTATGAGGTATGTATGTCATTTCATTATTCTTTGCAAACATTTCCAGATTTATATTCCTTATCATTACAATTAAATGTATGTGATTAGTAGAGGCATAGGGTCTCATTTATGTGCAATCCTCCATTTTTCTAAACCCTATCCATATATTTTTCACCATACACTTAGAAACAACCTGCATCTTATTTTATTATATGATTAAAGTACTACCACAACAATCCTCCTTGTTTGTTTACTATTTTGTAGATGGTTACAGTTGCTATCTTCATGTTTTTTAGTGTGATCTAATATCTCTCTTATTATATTTGTCTTAAATCTTTAAGTTTTTTTTATTACTCTTGTATATCCTATTGATATATATGTCATTCATTCACTATCATTATATTATTGTATATTAACGTCCTTCATTATTCAAGCATTGTCTTTTATTCCATGTTGTACCTGTATTTGAAAAAACAAGGTACATATTACCTTCACTTGAAATGATCTTGAATCATGTACTTCTTTGATGTTTAAAATTTGATCATTCCATCATTTATGCTATGTTATGTTTGTATTGAACATGCGATACATTTTGACTATTTCATGTATGTTGTTGTTGTTTCTTTTGATGTTACATCCTTATATGGACCTTTAAAAACTCTTAGTCCTTTGTATGGTCAATATGTTATTGTTATGAAGGCCTCTGTCCCCTATCATCCATTTGTAACATGATTATATTTTGTAGCACGTTACCCTTTTTCAGATAGAGTATTAACCAAAAGGTTTCATGCCATAACATAATGTCCCTTTAATGATCTTTTATCTTTGATTGTTGATCTATTCCTTTAGCAACATGGAACTAAAAGGTTTCATACTTATAATTTATGTCCCTTTAATATTTTACTATCTTCATTCTTGTAACTGTACATAATATAAACTTGTTGGTAAAAATATGTGATTGATTTGCGTCTTCACTTGGCCCTTCTTGATTTTTTTGTAATGCATGTAACTCAAATATGCTTGTATGGAAGTCAATTTCTAGATATAGGATATAGACCTTCCATTTCTCATTCTTTGGAATGATACCATTTTCAAAAACCTTGCAAGTACATTGAGGACACATGACCACTTCTTCAACCAGTTAATCTAACATACAACACAGTTTGTCATTTCCTCAGCAATGGGGAATCTCTTCCTTTTCTTTAGACCTCAACTTTTGTACTTCTGCATAGTTTTTGGAGCTATCTGATGGCTTGTGTGGGTTATTTATGCTTTCATTAAAAATGAAAATGTACTTTCCACTTTCTTTGTAGTTGTATATGTCAATTGTACATTATTTCTTTATATAAAGAAATGAAAACTTTGTAGAGCACTCTTGCATTGTAAAGTGTGAAACTTCCTTTTATTTGTAAATTTGTTTTTCAGAATGGAAAAAAGTGAACTTTGCACTTTAAAACTGATTAGTGCATGATAATAAAATATTCCTTTTTGTAACTCAATTGGATACAATAACTTAAGAAAATTAGGATAGAAATGAACCTTTTCCACTTATTAATGAACAAAGTGAAACGACTTTGGCAATTTGAGCCATGTAGTGAAAATTGGTGACATTTGATGATTTTTTTCCTGCGGAACATTTTAAGACCAGTCTTCCTTATACAATCCATTGGGCACATGAGTCTGAAACTTAGAAAACCAAAAACCTTCCTTCCAAAACCAAAACAAAATTAAAACAAGCACACTACTCGAAGCTAAAAACTAACACTGCAATGTGAAAAAATCCAATTGAGGACTGTTTTATGGTTTATAGTAATGAATTCATGCAGGAAACATATTTATTCCTATTAATGATAGATCTATTTCTGAATTGAATTATGAAAATTTGCAGGAAAACCAACTAAAAACTGAACTTAAACTAAAAGAACTACTAAAAATTGAAATAGAGAAGAACTCTAATTTGATGAAATCCATTAGGATTATCTTCAAAAAATTTGTATTATAATGACACAATGGGATCTTCAACTCATGTCTCGTATGATATAATTTCTCTTCAAGCAACATATTTTCTTTGACCAGCTTAGACTTCCTTTCTCTACCACACAACTGAAAATGAACTGTGAATGTTGCGATTTGTAACGATGACTTGACGGAGTATGCATGACATAGAGCAGAGGGTTAAAACTCATGCTATATATGATTTATACTCATTGATGTTATTTTTATGCATAACAACAATGTTCTCCTTATTTATCCTAATACACTAAAAGCAACTAACTGCAATTAACTAAAAGTAATTAACTATGTACTGAAGAACTTGTTTTCTGAGAAATGTACCTCAAAAACAATGCTTGAAGTGTATCTCATTTACTGGGATAGGTAACTCTTCTCCTTCATGGTTAGAAAACTGAAATTATTGTGCAACTTGCATCCTATAATAAAAAATGGGCCACTCCAAATGGCATCAAATTTACTGTGCTTCCCAAGCCTACTCTTCAACTCATCCAATTTGAGTACTAAGTCACCTTCATTGAAAACTCTTGGGACAAATTTTATGTTAAATGTCTTCTTGATATTATCATGATGATCCTCTAAATTCTAAAATTCTTGCATTCTGATTTCTTCTAACTCAATTAATTCAACAAGAATAACCTCCATTAGTTGTTGGTCCATCAGATCCAATTCTTTAATCAAGCTCAAACTAGGTAATTCAGCTGAAATGGACAATTTATCCTCTTTACCATAAACCAAAGTGTAATGTGAATTAGTTGTATACCTCTTTGGTGTAACCTTTTTAGCCCATAAGGCTAGCATTAACTTGTTGTGTCATGCTCTCTGATTGTCCTCTATAGTCCTCCTTATGATACGGATCAAATTTGTGTTTGTTGATTCAGTTTGTCCATTACCCTATGGGTAATAATTTGATGAGGTACTAAGATAAATATTAGTATTTATAGCCCAATCATTTATCCTTATGCCTACAAAATCTAAGGCATTATCATAAATTATAGAATCAGACACTCCAAAACGTGCAACTAGATCTTCATAAAAAATTAAAACTAAACTCTCATTAGCTTCTTTTAATGCAAAAACTTCAATCCATTTCACAAACTAATATGTAGTTGTAAGTATGAAATTGTGACCTGAACTGGAAGGAGGATTTATGGGACCAGTAAAGTCAAGTCCCCATTTTACAAATGGTTTCTCCACCCAAATTGGATACAAAGACATGGCTTCTAGCCTCTATTTATCAGCAAAAATTGCACATTTATGACACTTTCTTGCCCATGAAAATGCATCCTTGTATAAGTTGGGCCAGTAATAACCATCTCTCATAAATTTTAATGTTGTTATCCTAGGAGAAAAATGACCTCCCGCTGGTCCATTATGACTCTTCCATAGTCTTATCAATATGATTTGCATCTATACACCTCAAAAGTACATCATTATAGTCATTTCTAAATAGTATATTATCCACTTTAATATATGGAATTGAGTGAAGTCTGAAATACCTTCGTTTAGAGATGCTTAAACCTTGAGTGAATTCACCAGTATGAAGGTAATACCTGATTTCTTTAATCTAGGTTGCAGAAATTATTGGTAATGCATTATGATCTGAACTATTGTAAATCAGAACAACATTATTTTGATCTTGATGGTTGCCCTCAAGGCTACCAGCAAGATGTTCACACATTCCCTTGGCCTTTACAAGATTTTTTATCTTTATTTGTACGTCATACTCCATCACTTTGGTTATCTGAATATCCCTCTTATCATTCAGGTCTTTATTCAACAAAAACTATATAAAGCTTGGATGGGAAACCATCAAATGATTCCTATTGCTTAAAATTAGAGTCTTAAATTTCTTCAAGCTTCTTAGAACAACTAATACATGCTTCTCAACAAATGATCACCTTTTTTTTAGCCTTCTAATGTGTAGCTAAAGAATGAAATGGGTTCATCCATACCTTATATATTCTGCTGGACCAACATTGCTGAAATAGAATCATCAGCCCCAAATGCATATAAAATAAAATATTTCTTAAATTTTGGGTTAACCAAAGTATGTTAGAATAACTAAGAGGGGGAATGAATCAGTGACCTCAAAAATTAATCCAATAAATCAACCCAAAACTTTATACCACAAATATAAACCTCTAGTTATCTTTAGTCTTAAAAGATGTATGCCTTTATCAAATATAACATGTGTATACTACTCGGTGATTTTACTTTTATTTTTTCATTAAGCTTTACCGAATAACAGTCTATCTTTTCTTAACCTTTATCGAAATACAGTAAATAACTTAGTGTTTACCGATCAATCCTATTTTAGTAATGTGCAAAGCAAAATATCAAAGCAATGAACCATATACACATTTGACACATGGATTTTTAAGGAGGAAACCCTGTTAGGGGAAAAACCACTTGGGATCGGTAACCTAAAATTTTCACTTTACGAAAGTGAGCTTGGTGAAGAGCCAACCTTGTTAAAGGTTACAAACACACTATTAAGTGTGACCTTGTTAGAGGATTTAAAAATAACAGTTTGCCACTTGACATCTGGCATTCACTATGTTGTCAACATGAGAAACCTTTTGATACTCCTTGGAATGTATCTCAATATATAAAGGATGGTTAGATCCTACTCTGTTAAGATATTTTCTGAATCACTGGTTAAACTAAAATAGTATATGATCTGTTCATAAATACAACTTAATCTTGCAGATGTTCAGATCTATTATAAGCTCATAATACCTCTTCTAATCAATTTTCTCATGTGTTCCCTTGCTCCACTTCTTTCTGCTCGGTGAATTTTGTTGCTTCTCTATTGCTCGGTGTCCGTATAAATCTTAGCTCTGTTCTTCATCTTGTTTGATCAAATTTGTATGAATACTTCTATCTTCACCAGAATTCTCTTTAGCATCCTCTGTTTGATAATGAATTAGCTTTTCTCTTTTATAGACTTGATTTCACCGTTTCTAAGTCCTTGTCTTTCTTGTTCTTTATGTGATCCACAAATCTCACCATTCTTGCTTTAAAGCTTTCTTTAGTTTTATCCCATAAATTTCTTCTTGACAACTGGGATTAAAACTAGCTTTAAATCTCTAGCTTATCTTTAGCTTTTAACTGGTCGATGAAAAAAATGTAATCAAACAATTAACTCTATATTTAGCTCCTGCCAGCTAAGTATTTTTTCATTTCTGAACTTCAATTATTATCAGTGTTTAACTCCTTTTTTTCTCGGTCTTGACTTCATTTTTCCTTGGGCATCTCTGTCTGTTGGGGTTTTCTGACCGTCGGGCAACACTGTGACCTTTAGTTCTGCTCGGGTATCACTTTGGTTTTTCTTGGTAATGCTTGATCGGGTATCTTTCTTAGTTTACATTGTGACTCTTCTCGGGTTTCTCTATCCGTCAGTGTGCACTATCCATCATTGCTTTTTGTCACTTGGTGTATACTAAATTTTTATGAATTACTGATAACATAACCTTTATCTCTTTGGTTCTTTGAAGTCTTTTACAATATGTATATGACCAATCAGATTATATCAAGTTGTAGTACATACTACTAATATAATATGAAATATATCAGTTGTAGCTCATCAATCTCTACCAAAATTATTTTTCTATAACCAATACAAATGTCTGACTCTCGGTAAGCTCTTCTAGCTTAGATTTGATTCTTGCTGAGTAATTTATTCATTTTGTATTCCCTTCACTTGATAGATGTGGAAAATTTTGATTATGTCTCTCCCTTTGTTGTAGAAGCTCTTCTCCCTTTTCTAGATAGATATGCAGTGTTAACTTTTCCAATTCTCTCCCTTAGATGGATGTTTCTTTGAATATTTCTTTGATTTTTTCTCTCCCTTTGATTGTTCCTCTTTTTGATGCATAGTTCTTTTCTCTTTGACAACAATATATTTAATTGAATACTTCTATCCATATTCATTAAGTGCATCTCTCCCTTTGAATACTTCTGATAGATATTTCATATGGATATAATCTCTCCCTTTGACAAAAATTCCAAACTATATCTCTTTTCTATAATATATTCCTTGAATTTCCTTTCCATCATTAATTTATGTCTGTAGTAGCCAACATTTTCTATGGTGTTCGGTGACCAATAGACAAGGGTCGGACCCCTAGTCTCTTTCTCAGGTACTCAAATGTATCTTTAGGCAATGGCTTTGTGAATATGTCTACTAATTGCTCCTTGGATTGAACATATTCTAGTATCACCTCTTTCTCTTGTACTTGTTCCATTAAGTAATGATACATGATAGAAATATTCTTATTCTTAGCATGCATGACAAGGTTCTTTGAAATTTTTATTGCACTTGTATTATCACAATAGATAATCACTGGTTCAATAATTTTCATATTCATACCTTTCAGTATTTTCTTGATCCATGAAATGTTAGAGCAATTCGCAGCAGTAGCCACATATTCTTCTTCTGCAGTATATTGTGATATGCATACTTGCTTCTTACTTATCCATGTGACAAGTTTGTCACCCATAAAGAATTCTCCTCATGTTGTGCTCTTTCTATCATCTAAGTTTCCATCCCAAATAGCATTTGTATAGACTTGAAGCTCAAATTTGCCTTCTCTTTTATACCATAAGCCATAGTCTTCGATATTCTTTATATATCTCATAATTCTTTTGACAATAGTCATGTGTGATTCTTTGGGATTAGCAGAGAATCTTGCAACTATTCCAGCTACATGTGCTATATCTGGTCTGGTAGGTACAACATACATGAGTTTTCCAATCATACATCTATATATGGTCTAATTTACCTTGTTTTACTTGTCTTCCTTTTTCATCTTGCATATGGTTTCCATAGGTGTTCTAACTGGCTTGGATTCCTCCATCTTGAATATCTTGAGAACTTCCTTGATGTATTTGGATTTTGTGATGTATATGCCTACATCCTGTTGAAGAATTTGTAGACCAAGAAAGAACTTGATCTCCCCAAACATTGACATCTCAAACTCTTTTCTCATTTCACCAGCAAATGATTTGCATAACATATCATTACCTCCAAATATGATATCATCAACAAATATTTCAGCAATCAAAATGTTATCATCGGTATCTTCTTTTAAATACAGATTATTGTTTTCACTTGTTCTTACAAATCCAATACTTATGAGATAGGAGTAAATTCTTTCATACCATGCTCTTAGTGCTTGTTTCAATCCATACAAGGCTTTGTTTAATCTAAAAATCATGTTTCTCTTGTTAGGATCAACAAAACCTTCTGGTTGTTCAATGTATACTTCTTCTTCTAGTATTCCATTTAGGAATGCAGATTTGACATCCATTTGGTATACCTTGAATCCTTTGAATGTAGCATAAGAAAGTAGAATTATTACTCCTTCTAGTCTACCAACAGGTGCAAAGGTTTCTCCATAGTAAATACCTTTTTCTTATGCATACCCCTTGCGTACCAATCTTGCTTTGTTCCTTGTGACTTCTCCATTCTCATTAAGCTTGTTTCTGAATATCCATTTGGTACCAATGACATTCTTGTCATCCAGTCTAGGTACTAATGTCCATGTTCTATTCTTCTCAATATTCTTTGTTTATTCATTCATATCACTAACCCATTCTTCATTTTCAAGTGTAGTATTAACAGATTTAGGCTCAAAATAACAAATTAAACATCTAGTGTTTAGTGACTTCTTCTTGTTCTCATTCCAACCCATTTGTCTCCTATGATCTAGTTATGTGGATGGTGTCTTCTGACATACTTGGAAAGTACTGGTTCAGCTCTTTGTTCATCATTCTGATAATCATCTTGACCTTCATTTTTATCTCCATTTCTTGGTGCATCATTTTGAGCAATTTTTTGATTTTTGGTGTTTGCAGCCTGATACTCGGGTACATTGTTCTATCACTCAGGAGCGATACACTGTTGCTCAGGTAGAGTGTCAAGTTCTTCACTATAGACAAACCTATTGTACTATTTTGGTTCTTTTCTTCTTTCCTCATCATTTCTCTCAGCAAATTCATCCACTTTGACATTTGCACTTTCAATGATTTTGTTAGAGGATTTGTTAAGACATTTATAAGCCTTGCTTTTGGTAGAGTAACCTAGAAATATTCCTTCTTCGCCTTTGGATTCAAGATTTCCATTTCTATCATCTTTCAAAATATAACATTGACTTCCAAAAAATTTTAAGTAACTTACATTTAGTGTATGTCCATACCATAGCTCATAAGGTGTCTTATTGGTGTCTTTCTTTAATTGAACTATGTGATGACATGTAACTGATTGAATGTTTGATAATGCTAAGTTGAGGATAATGCAAAACATTAAATCAGTTAATGGTTTTTATTTTCATTGATGTAAACTTGATATCATCTGTATGGTCATATACATAATGCCAAAGACTTTAGAGAATCAATGGGACAGAGGTTATGCTTTTAGCAATGCATAAAAGTCAAGTATTCACCAAGTGACAGACTACACCGGCGGAGTGCACACCATTAGTAAAAATAGAGATAAAGTCACAGTGATGCTCGATGAGAAGAAGAAAGTGTTTCCCAAAAAAGAAGAATCAAAGGATGCTCAATGAGCCAGATCCTTTGATGCCCGATGGACGGAGATCCTGAAGCTAACTGAAGTTGCACCGACGAAACTGGCAGTTGTCACCGGCGATGAACTGCAGAATTGACCGACAGAATAGAGAGATCAGAAAATGACAAAATATCTAGCTGGCAGAGCTTAAGGATAGACTTAACTGGTTGTTTTATTTGTTTTATTCAACCATATTTAAGAAATTTATTTACACAGCTGGCAAGAAGATAACTATGAGATAAACCAGGAGTTAAACCCGTAAATCAATTTGGCTGGATTATTTTTCATGCCAAGAATCAAGAATCAAGAACCAAGACTTAAGGAATATCATTTCTATGTAAGAGACAAGCATAATTCATTTCTGAAAGCACTTAGATACATGGGGGAGTGAATTGATAGAAGATTTTGAAGAGAAACTGATGAAGGTTAAACTTCATACAGTCCTGATCAATCAAGCTAAGGGAGAGCTACAGAATTCTGCAGACACCGACACACAATGAAGCACAGCATCACAAAGAAGAAAGAGTTAAGTACAAAGGAATAGAATTGATACATTGATAAGAAAGGTATTGTACGTAAATAGATCTAAATATCTACAATTCAAAATTGCATTATAAATAGGTCATTGTGTTTCAGTTTAACCATTGAAGCATTAAGTCTCTTAATAGAGCAGGACTTAACAATCTTTTGTAATTGAGGTATATCCTAACAGATTACCAGAAGGTTGACTCATGATAGTAGCATCAGTCTTACCTAAAGCCTATTGATAGTCTAACAAGGAGGTTGATTCAAGGATGGTAGTAAGATTAGCATAAATCCTATTGACAGTCATGAGACTGATTCAAGGATGGTAGCGTAGATGCCAGATACTTAGTGACAATCTATGTATAAAAATCCTCTAACAAGGTTGCACTTAATAGTGTGTTTGTAACCTTTAACAGGGTTGGCTCCTAATAGGGCTCACTTTAGAAGAGTGAAAATTTGGGGTACGGTCCCAGTGGTTTTTCCCTTAACAGGGTTTCTACGTTAAAATCCTTGTGTTATATGTGTATGGCTTATTACTTTATTGTTTAAAATTTCACATATGCATTTATGGATTGACTGGTATACTCTGCATATTTACTGAGCATTGGTAAATAATTTTTACTGCTTATCAATTATTAAGGAGAAGAAGGATAGACAAGGTAAACTGACTCAGTCATTTGTTTCAAGCATTTCAAAGGCATACATCTTGTAGGGACTTAATAATCTGAGGAGTATTAATTGGTGGATTGAAGTATAAAAGGATAAATTTTTGAGGCCACTGATTCACCCCCCCCCCCTCTCAG
>MU228075.1:1991198-2014216 GCA_018584345.1 Thuja plicata
GGGATGCAGTGTCAACACTCCCAGTAGCCACAATCATCTCAGAATCATGTAAGTCCTGAATAACCACATCATGTGGTGAGAACTCAACTGTCTTACTAGAGCCAGAGTGGCAAATCTGATAGATAGATAGTAGGTTTGTCAAAATGTCAGGGACAAAGAGTACATCCTGAAGAGAACCCCCCAGCTAATGCAACAGAACCAGAACCCAAAACAGAAAGATGAGATGAGTTCCCAACAGTAATCTGTGAAGTAGCACAAGGGGCAAGTGAGGTGACCAACTGCTGAGTGTGAGTCATGTGGTGAGAGGCACTGGAATCAAGAATCCAAGTGGGCCCAGAAGTCGTAGCTCATGCAGTAAGAGCATGACCTTTCCCTACAGGGGAGGATGTGGAATGAGGAGCTGAAATGTGATGCTCTTGCATGGCTTCCTCTAAAGCCTCCAAGTGTTTCCAGCACCTAGAAATAGGATGTCCATCCTTTCCACAAAAACTGCAGGTCTCAACTGATTTCTTCTTAGTCTTGGAGGTAGACTCAGTAGACTTCGAAGAAGATTTACCCTTGGAAGGGTTAGCTGGAGGTTTTGAATCATTTTTCTGTGCAGGTTTGGAGGAATACTCATTGCCTGCTAAATCTTTCTTCGGTTTGGCTTTCTTTTTTGGTTTGCCCTGTGAAGACTGAGCAACCAATGCTTGGCTAGAAGAGCCAGAAGCATCCATCTGTTGAATCTTTGCCTATTCCTGTGTCAACCGATCACAGAATGTCTCAAATGAAGGCATGGTGTGTCTAGTACCCAAAGCATCCATGGTGGAGTAGAAAGTAGAATAAAAGATCTCATACTGTTCTCTCAACTTTGAGAGTATCAGGAAGATACACTCATCATCTATCTTGTTTCTCCCACATCCCTACAAAACTAAGCGCAGATATTTGAACTTCATCAAGAAGTCCTCCATAGTGGGAAAGCTGGTAGGAGTCAAAGTGGTCAGCTCTGCATCAAGCTGTAGTGCCTGGAACTCATTCACTGTGTCAAACAAATCTGAAAACTTGCCCCAAATGGCCCTAGGAGTTGTCAAACCATCTAGGTGAAAGAGGAGACTGTTAGAAATGTTTAGTGCAATCAAGCCCATGGCTTCATCCATTTTATTCTTGTGCTGAAGAACCTCAAAAGGACGCTGCAGGACAAGTTTATTTTCATCTAGACATGACCATAAGCCACGTGACATGAGTAGCCTGGTCATGTGTGCTTTCCAGGTGTGGTAATTGTGTGGTGTCAGCCGGGCCACAGAGGGGTCCGACATTGAGAGAAGAAAAAAAGATGAAAGTAGAAGGGTCATTTTTTGAAAGTAAATGACAGAAAGCAAAAGGCACCCCCCACAATGTATGATTCTATCCCCCCTACAGCAAATAAACAATTACTGAAAGCACAAAAAATGAGAAGAAAACTTGAGAAGAAAACTTGGACGCCAGATGCAGAGAGAGAGGAAACAGAAGCCTCTACTTCAATGCCAAAAATAAGAGCTCAAATGGCCAAATCAACAAACAAGACCAGCGTCATCACGTCCGATTTAGAAACACCATTCCAGCGATATTTCATTTTTTGAAAATGGACACCGTATGCCCAAGATATGGCAAAAAAACCAAGTGCCCCTCCGAAAACCAACTCTCTGAAAAAACCAGACACTGGATAAAATTTGATGTGCAAATGCCCATCACTGTCCACTGGCAAAAAATTGACAGTCATCGAGGCTGTCGCCAAAAAAAAATTTCGGTCACTGGAAATTGCAAAAAACTGCCAGAAAATATTAAAAAACTGCCGGGAAAAAACTTTTCCGGTCGGTGACATCAGCAATGACGTCACCTGGCAGCTGGTGGTGGACCCGGTGGTGGGCTAGTGATAGACCGGTGGTGGTCACCAGTGGCTAGCCACCCCCAGGCGGCAGCGCGGTGGCTGGTGGCACCGCCGGTGGTGGAGCTGCTTCGCCGGAGACTGGCGGCCGGTGGGCGGCGTGGGCCGGGATGAGCTAGGCCGGGGTGGCTGTGAGGTGGCACCAGGGTGGCACATTGGAGGCGTGCTCTGGAAACCTTAAAAAACTATTTAAAAAGTTTTTTTTTATTTTTGCCTCATTTTTCGAGCCATACGGCCTAGGAGGTCATTTTTTTTCCTCTGGGGTCACTGTGACCAAAACCAGCAAAGTTTATAGGTATTTCGACTCTCCCAGGCCTTTTGAACACAATGGTGGAGTCTATTTTTTCTCAAATGACTCCAGAAAAAAGTGCCTCCTCCAAAGTGAAGAAGAAACCCCAGAGAAGTTGTGGCTTTCGTCTGCGACTCATGGCTTCAAAAAACCTTCAGACCGGGCAGCGACAGGGTGGCTCTAATACCATGTAGAAGTTGAGAAATCTAACTTCACAGCTTTCCAAGAACACCTGCATGAAAATACCTAATGCTGAATGGAAACCACAGAGACAGAAGCCTTGGAAAATCTCAGCGGAGTGAGAGCAAAATTATATTTCCCAAAAGGTGAATAAACAATAATTACAAAAGTGGCATATAAGGAAAGAAACCCTAAAGCCAAAAAAAGCTAGGTTTGTGCATTAATAATTAATAAACATATTAATTATTATGCGCCTACAAAAGACAAGGTTAAGTGAATAGAATAATAGTGACCTTTAATAATTAAACCGAAGTGATTTAATTATAAAGACAAATGTACTATTACTCTAACAGTCTTTGCTTCTGCCTTACCAGTTTTGCATTCAATTCTAGTTCTATGGTATGTTGGGCTAATTAGGGATCAAACCCCTTCAAATCATGTTATTGCCAAGCAAAACATCATTATATTCCTGGGAAAGAGAAACACAAACTTGCTATTCACTTTTAGTACATACATTCCCAAGCTTCAAAAAATTTTCCTTAAGGATTCCAACAGGTTGATAGTGATCTTCCTCCAGTGTGATACTAGTTCTATCAATTTTGACCTGATCATGGTCGGCATTAAAAATAGACTCAAGAGTGACTAGCCCCTTTGGAAATTTTTTGGTTTTTAGTTGCAAAATTTGGTCACCATATTGCTACTGTAATTTCTTTTGATTTCCGTGAGAAACTAAGCTTCTTCAATCAAAAAGTTTAAAACCTGATTATCATTCTTAAAAACTTGCCAACTTACATTATTATCTGGTATTGAAGGCCTCATAATCACCTTTATATAATGTTGAACCTGCACATCGCTCACCTCCTTGTGAATATCAAATTTAGTCCCCATGACTACCAATTTTCCAACATACTTGTTCTCACTTCTAGGCATAGAAACTTTGTTGAAAGCATTAAATTCTTCAATCAAATCTAAAACTCTATACTTGTACAAATTCATAATTTCATTTTTTATCACATTTATGTTTTGTACCTAATAACCACCAATTCATTGTCACCATATACCTGCAAGGCAACAATTTTCCTCTTTCTAAACAATTCTAGGCCATGAAAAAGTGCCTCATACTTCATTGTACTATTAGTATAGCTAAATGCAAAATGAAAAGAAGGGTGATGCTCCTCACCTTGAGGAGATGTCAATATGACACCTCCACAAAAACCATTATTGCTTCTAGACCCATCAAAAAAATTCCATAGTTGAATAGATTCTTGTTCCTCACCTTTCACAAGGTTAGGGATGATATTTTTCTCATGCATGATATAATTACCAAGACCAATTGCCTCCATATGGTTGAATGGTTGTTCCTCACTATTTTCAGCAGCCAATTCATCTAAAATAATGTCTAGTACACCTTCTAATGGGGGATATGGATCATGGGAAGCAAGCTCATCTTGTTCATGGAAGGTCAAATTGGCATTTACAATATTAGAAGTATATGGTTTGATATGATCTTTATCCAATGGCTTTGATTCTATGGTCACTCTAGTATCGTATTTAGTTCTAAAGAACATATGTAACCAATCAGATGATAAATAGCCTCCTAATTTGGCTGTAAAATCCCTACTAAGGCAAATTGAAAAGTATGGAGGCAAAGAAATAACATAGACATCCCAAGAAATGGAAAATAGTTGGGCATGAATGTAATGTTAAACTCAAATTTTTAATCACCCCCACAGTATTAATGGCTGGCCCATCCAATTCACCTACACCCTTTTCTATGGGCTCATAAACTAGACCCAATTTGTCTACTAACTGCTTAGGCATCACAAAACTACTCGCTCCCGAATCTATCATGCAGTTATGAACTAAGAAATTACCAATAACCAATGTAACATAAAAGCGTGGTGGATTTACCTTAGATTTTTTCTTTTGATCCTTTGTTGTTACATTATTTGCAATCATAACCTTTGATTTCTTAGTTGGTTGAACTGTTACAAAGATCTCAGCCAAAGCCTTAATCATGTTCTCTTTTTGTCCTGACAATTGCAAGGCATCCAACATATAAAAAAAATACTACAAGTAGTTTTCTTCATGTAGTTAACAATATTAAATGAAGGAAAATTAACCTTTGGTTGTACTTTATCATCAACAACATATTTCTGCATTTGTGATATTGGAATTTGTACTTTAGGTTGATCTTTAGTTAGTAAAGGTTGTCCTGGAGGCAAAATGTGTATTCCTTTTGTTTCTAGATTGACAGACTGCCAATTTTGGCTTCTAGAAGCCTGATCCAACGTGTTATCATCTTAAACTTTTTTCTTTATCAAGTTGTTATTTTGTTTTAACATATTTTTTGGATCTTGTACCGGTTGAAAATGGTACATACTGTTGATTTTGACCTCGTGTGAAATTTACGTGGCATGATTCCTCATCTTGCATGTGATTCATTAAAGTAACATGTGGTGTACCTTGATCATTTTGACTTCTTCACTTATCATTACCTTCTTGATATGTACCTTATTGATTTAAGGTGTTGTTATGCACCATTAAGGCCTGATTAAATACCCCATTAGGAGAAGTGGTCTGATTACAAGGTTGGTTGCAAGGGTAGCACTAATCATAATCCTATATCATATTGTGTTGAACAGACACCAATTCTCTTGATGTAATTGGAATATTTAAATTGTATGGTTGACTTGTTCTTTGAGCAAAACCCCTTCATTTCCCCTGGTTACCAACCTGATAAGAAGACCTATTTGTTTGAAATGGGACTTGATATGGCATATTCCCTTGATTTTGATTCTTTAAACTCGTCATCTCATTACCTAAATTTTGCAAAGTCTTCATTAATCTCTCATTTTTCTCTTTTATCTCCTTCAGCTCTTGAGAAGACACTACAACAACATTTTTTCCAGCCGCAACTTGAGGATTATAAGCTAGAAATGTAGGGACAATGGTCACTACAGGTGCTACAACATGAGTACTTGGATGAATTTAATCAAAGTAAGGCATAGGGGGGCTAGGTGCAATTTTACCTACTTGTATTAGACTATTTTATGACCTTATTACAATGTCAAAAGTGGTTGGTAAAGAATGAACTCCCATAGATTGAATCTAAACTGATATGTCACAACAGTTATATCACTTAGTGGATCTTGATAGGGTTGTTTGATGCATGTGCTCTGTATTTCTTCTTATTTGAATAAATTTTAACCACTCTTTTATTTAAATCTCCCTTTCCCCACATCATTTTACCTTTTTAATATAGTTTATTTTATTTTATTAACACTCATCTTAAGTGTAGAAGAGGAAACTAGTTTAGGAATTATTTTATCAATTAATTTTATAATACTTAAAAGTTTGGTCAAAATTATCTTTTGAAAATTTCTTATTAACATTATTTGAACATAATGTCAATGAAAATCAGTAAAATAAAAATAAGGACAAACCTAAATTTAAGGGCAAAACAAAATAATAGACATGGTGATAAACATGTAAAAATAAGAATAAAACATGATAATTGTTGTTATTTGTAGGTGATCATTTAGGCCCCGTTTGTTTGGGGAATTGGAATTTGACTCAAAACCTTATTATCACAAAATCAGGTTTTGAAATCCCGGTTTTGCATCTTGGGGAATTAGAATTTGACTCAAAACCTTATTATATCAAAACCAGGATATGATTTCTAATTCCATCTATTAGTAGGAAGATGATGCCACTCATTTTGGTGTCTAAACCTGGTTTTACTTGACAAATCCAGAATTGCAATTTAGAGAAACAAACAGCGGATTTGCAAAAATGAGAAGTGTCACTCCCAAAACCGGGAAGTGTCACTCCCAATTCCGTGAAACAAACGGGGCCTTAGGAAAATATCACAATTGGAAGCACTGACCAGACGAAATTGCCAGAACCCTTTAATACAAAGTCGAGAAAAATGGTAAAATTTAAAAATAATAAGGCAAATTTAAAAACTTTCAAGTATGTTGAAATAAAAATAATAAAACAAAATATAGATACCTGCTAACTTCTTCAAAGAATATTTTGTCTTCACTACACCATATAATCTCTCAGTATATTTTTTCAATCTTTCTCCTATATATTCTAAGCCTTTGTTGCTTTTCTGCCAAAAGTTGAATCATCAAATGCATTTTTTGATTTGCATATATTTGATGTGTTTCAACCAAAATGTGTGAATTAAATGTAGTATTTAATTTGGTATCAAATCTTGGCTGCCACTAAAAGTTCATGCTTGTGGAGAATGTCTATAGTGGTTTGTGATGCAAGTATGGGCTAGGGTCTTCGTTCCCTAGCCTTGTTACTCAATTTCATGCTTGTTTATGTGTCTCGTGTTGCGCTCAGGGGTTGTGCAGTGATTGTGGGGCAGTGTGGGGTTGTTCAGTGGAGTTGTAGGGTGTTTATAGCATGAGTATTGGCATGGATTTTGCAGAGTGTTTGTGTATTTGGAGCGAGCTATTTGGGTGACGACTACTCAGTTTGACAAAGGATTTTGCTAATCCTTTGGGGTTTTGATCTTCTTTGATCTTGATGGGGGAGCCTCAGGTTTCCAATTTCCAGGTGGTTGTTGGCTTTGTTTCGCCTCCAGGTGCTTCTTTTGGAGTGCATGTAAAACAACTTGATTCCTTTTATACATTGGAGAGTTCTAAATTAAAAAAGGTGAATGGTTGTCTTCCATGTAACCATGATCATTCAATCCTTGTAATTCCTCCTAAATTGATTTTGGAGGATGTTGATTTTTGGAGCCAACATGCATTGTACTTTAAATTTCTCAGCATTCACATCTCTTTGTCAGCACTGGAGGCATGTATTCATCACACATGGACGGTTGAAGGTGATTTGGAGATCATCCTAGTTACGAAAAACTATGTTCTGGTTGTATTTACAAACATGGAAGACTGAAATTGGCCTTTTGAGGGAGGCCCATATTTTTACAACCATGTGGGTTTTTTTGTCAAACCTTGGCATGCAGATTTTAACTCAGCAAAAGAATTGTCTTCAAATTTTCCTATGTGGGTTCATTTTCCATGGCTTTGGCAAGAAGGTATTCTGAAATAGATATCTGATTTTCTTGGAAAGCCTATTGTGACTTCTTAGCAAACCTAGGATAAAAATGTAATTTATTTTTCTCGCATCTGTGTTGAGATTGATTTAAATAATCTATTTGTTCGTTTCTTTGAAAATTTGTCTGGGTTCTTCTTCATGGATTCAACAGCTTGATTATGAGTCTCTCCCTTTTTTCGTTGTCGATAATTTTATGAGTATGGTCATCTCCAACATCAATGACCTCGAGTTAATAAGAGTGTTGGTACTTCTATTGGTGGCTCTTCTTCTCCTTCAATTCCAAAGGAGAATAAAGGGGATAAGGGTAAGGCAGGTATAATGGATAAACGGGATAAGGGTAAGGCCTCTATGATGGATAAGGGTCCAGATAATGATGGTTTCATGTCTGTTAAGACTTGAACCAAGGGGAGAGGCCAAAAAATAACCTTTAATGATAGGTAGCTTGATGAAAAATTTAATTGTTTTGAGGTGTTGGACACTTTGGCCTTGGAGGAAGGGATTACGGTTGATATTTATTTTGGAGTAGCTATAGTGGGTATGGATATTGTGTAGGAGTAGAATTTACCTATTTTGAGTATGCATTCTGGGTCGCAACAAGGTTTCTCTTCTTCTATCCCTACGTCGGGAGGCTCCCTGTGCTCCCATTTACTTACAAGATGACATTATTTTAGCAGATTTAGCTAAGGAGGTGCAGTTAGTCATCAAGGGAAAGGGATCCTTGTTTGGTTTGGGCTTGCAACAACACCCTCATAAGAAATTTTCTTATGATAATTCTTCTAAAGGTGGTCATAAAAAAGATCAAGAGAAGATTAGATTTTTTGAGTATTTGTTAGTAGAATCTGGGGCTGTCAAGCCCGTTGATGTTCACTTCTCCCATTCTCTTCAATGATTGTTCTATCCTATAATTTTATGGGGTTGAATAACATCCCTCGACAAAAGGTTATTCATGATTATGTTGCAGCTCACTCTCCAGACATTTTTTGTCTTCAAGAGACTAAGCTTTATGTTGATTCCATGCTTCAGTCTACTCCTACTATTTAGGGTTTTTTTCAGTGTCAATGTATTGGAGTTGTGGGTGCTTCTGGAGGGTTGCCCCTTTTCTGGGATCCTAAGAAGATAGTTTCAGTTTGGTGGATCTCTAGTCCCTTTACTCTTTCTATGGCCACTTCTAGTTTGGAATTGGATGAGATCATTTTGGTTACTATTGTGTATGTCCGGATAGATTCACAAAGTAAATATTTGCTTTGGTCCAATATCCAGTATGTTCCTAAGACTTCTCCTCTTCTTCCTTGGATTGTGGCTGGTGATTTCAACTCAATATTATGTCTAGAGGATAAAAGAGGGGGGCTACCTTGCTTGGATCCTTCCTATGTGCTCTTTTGTGACAATTTGGACTTCTTGAATTTAATTTCTATTCATTCATCTAATGTAATCTTCACATGGAATAATAGGAGTGGTGTCGACGCAATCTCAAAAAGGTTGGATAGGTTTCTTGTTTCCTAATTTTGGGTTGGTGGTAGTTTGAGTACTACTTCTTAAATTCTTGACTGGAGGGGCTATGATCATTGACCTATTAAACTCTCTACTTATTCTATGGTAGTTCCTCGAAATCCTCCTTTTGAGTTCTAGCTTATGTTATTGCGGGATCCTTCCCTTCATGACTTAATGGCCCTATAAGACCCCAACTCATTAAGGACTAATGTAACCTTAAACTCCCAATATATCTAGACTATTTAGGTATAAATAAGCAGTAACATGGTCATTTAATTTATGAGTTCTCTCTCCCTTGTACTACTCTGAAGAAAATCCAATTAATTCTAGAAGGATAATTGAAGGATCTGTAAGACCCCACCTCATATGTGACTAATACAACCTTACTTTTAATTAATGTATGGTTAGATAGACTTGTGGTGATAAATGAGGTGAATGTGTGACAATATTCTTGTATTTCATTTTAACAATTTTCTTATTAGATTTATGTAATGAGGATTTATGAAAATGTAATGTATTAGATATGACTTGAAAATAAAAGATATATATATATATATATCTATTAGTAACATTAGTTAGGAAAATGGTCAATTGTTGTACTTATGGATATTTGGTTAACAACTAATGTGAATTAATATTATGGTCTAACTATTACTTATAGTTATATTCTGCAGGAAAGTAAGAAGGCCAATAGGAGAAAGGAGAATCATCTATATCAATCCAATACATTTTTTAGAAGCTTTCACCTTAACCATTTTTGTCTTTGAAAGGGTTGGGAGCCCTTAATGAATTAAATTTCGGATATGGCCTTCTATGGGTCTTAAAAATATGTTAAACAGTCAACTTTATGGTATTTTGTGCAAAAATAGACCCCTAAGGTCTATACCTATGTGAATGGTACTCATAAGACATATAATATTGCCTTTTGGTCATGATATGACCCTTCAGAAGTAAACCTTAATGAGGGTGGAGAGTTTGAAAGCTAGCATGAGGGTTGAAAGAGGGATGGGTTGTCTAGGTGCATGTTATCTTCTTAAATCAGGAAATGACTCTCATTTATGAGGAGAGAGTCACCACATACCTCATTTATTAGAGAAGACTTTGGGGATAGGAAATCATACTTTTTGTCCCTCTTAAAAGAAGAAAAGATCACATGGAGGAATGGATGAGAAGGTAACAAGCGTCAACTCCTCATCCAAGTATTTGAAGTTAATCTTCCTTAAATTGAGCTTATGAAGAGGGGGGGGGGGGTTTACCCACTTCTCCATTTTAGCAAGAACTCTTGAGGATTTTGAGAGGGTTGGGAGAAAAAGGGGAAAGAGTTACAGGAAGAGAAGAAGGAGATATTGCATATGGAGATGAGGATCAAGAGAGAGCTTATAGAGAGATAAGTTATTTCTCCCTTTCTCATGCTTAGTATTTCTTATGTGTAGGATGCTTGTTATGTGAAATATGTTACAAAGAAGGTAGTTTAGAGAGAATGCTAAGAAAAAGGGTATTTTTTATGTGAACTATTCATGAGTTATCACCAATGATCTTCATGGTGTAATGTGGTTTTATTGCTTGGCGGTATGACTAGGACACTTGAGGTCTCATGATGCCTTTAGTGTTACTTTCCAGAACCTAAATTCCTCTTTCTAGAGGCTTCATTAAAGAGTCTTTGATGCTTGAATCCATGAAATGAATTCCTCTTTCCCGAGGATGTCTTTTTATGTTGAGCACTTTCTAGACATTCGGGATGGGATTATTGCTCATCCTAGATACTTATCTCAGCGTTGGTGCCACGCCCTTCGCATCATGTTGGGATCTTTCAGGGTTGGATCTCACCGCCTTCGGGCCCAGACAGACCATCACATTGACAGAGATGATCGGACTTGAAGGTTATGCACCCTAGACGAGATTGAGACTGAGACACACTTCATCTTTCGTTGTCCTACTTACTATGATATCAGAGGGAGATTATGTTGCTTATTCAGAGGGTGCAGTTCCTTGACTTCTTTCTTTAGCTACACTGATCAGAGATGCCTAGCACTTTATCTCTGTGAGACTATACAGCTCCGCGAGCATACTCTACAGCTTCTTTTCCCCCAGAGACAGATATCCGATCAGCTCATTACGGCCTTCTTCTCACCCTTGTCTCCTTTACGGGGGGTGAAGCGGCCTCACATTGCCTCCATCACCGGTCACTCTAGATCTGTGAGACCCCGCAGCACCTTTACCCGTCAGCGACACATCTCTAGCAGCTCACAATGACAACCCAGGGTTCCTGCTCATCTGGATCATTATCCTTCAGTGTTGGATTTATTTTTACCTGAAAATGATCATTATTCCTTCTCTTGTGTCTGCTCTTCTTGCCTGTTGTTTCCTATTCTCTTCTTTCTTTTTTCACTCTTGGTTTTTTTCCTGGCCACTATTTGGTGGTCTGTTGGTTCGTTGTTCCTTTTTTTGTACCTTTCCAGTCCCTTAGACCCTTGTTGGTCTCTTGTTGGACATTAATAAATTTATCTTATCTTATCTTATCTTATCTACTGTAAACATAATAGCAATAACAATAATAACAAGTGCCACGTAGTGGCAAGTACTTGCCTTAATTTGTGTAAGTAGTTTTAATTTTAATAAGTTGTTTAGTGGTAAACTTCTTGAAGTGTTGAATTTAAGAAGTTTCTATATGCTGTCTAAAAAGCATAACAACAACACAAAATTAAAGCCTGGCCAACTTATACTTCGCCACTATGTGACACTTGTTTTGTCATCAAATGCAAAGAATCCACACAATTTATTTTTATTATTTTTAAATTACATTATTGGTTTGTAATATGTTATTTTGTCTTCAAATGCAAAGAATCCAAGAGTTTATTTTCATTTTTTAAATTACATTATTGGTTTTCAATTGTCCCCTTATTCTGAGGACATGGCTCTGCACAGCAATGGCACAGGTAAGAGGATCACCAACCTGGCCATATGAAATTCCATGTCATTTTCATAGTCATTGCAATCAGCAAAGGGAACTCTTTAATGAAGGCTCTGGAAAGAGGAATTCATTTCATGGATTCAAGCATCAAAGACTTCAAGGTATGCTTTCTTTGTTCTGCACTGTCAATTGCAATAATACCACTTTTGTTAAAACATGGAGGAAACCAAGACATGAAAACAAGGGCACACTGACATCCAATAGAAAGAGTACTGCCATAGACAAAACCTTGCGGAAAGAATGTAAGTAAAACCCATCGATAGATGCAGAAGGCATTTCAGAGGTTGCAGAGCATAGCAGCATTGGGATAGATTCGTCTAGCTATGTTTCTCTCTTGCAAGAGATTACCAACAAGAGAGCCTTGCAGAGGGAAAACAGGTTCATGCACATGTTCTCAAGAGTGGACATACGGGTAATGGCTGGGTAGGAAATAAGCTTGTTGTTATGTACATTAAATGTGGAAGTATAGAAGATGCACGGCGCGTGTTTGACAAATTGTCTAATTGAAATGCTTTCTTTTGGTATATTTTGATTGGAGCATATGCTCTTTGTAGGCTATGGTAGGATGTCTTTAAACTTTTGAATTGGATGCAAGGTTTAGGGATGAGAGCGGATAATATAATTGCTCCCAGTGTTCTCAAGGCATGTGCTGGTTTAACGGCTCTGGAAAAGGGCAAGGAGGTCCATGGCTATATCGTTAAAAATGAGTTTGAGTTGGATACTATTGTTGAGAATTCATTAGTAGACATGTATGCAAAATGTGGATGTGTGGAATATGGGCGTCGGGTGTTTGATCAAATGTCTGAAAAAGATGTGGTTTCATGGACTGCAATTATTGGGGGATATGCCCAGATTGGGGTTAGTTGAGGAGGCCTTGAGACTCCATAGTGAAATGGAGTTGTCAGGGGTGAATTCAGATGTAATTACTTGGAATGCAACGATGGCTGGATTTGCTCAAAATGGACAGGGTGATGTAGCCTTGAAACTTTTAAATCGGATGCAAGTATCGGGTTTGAAACCAGACGTGAACTCCACTTCTCTTTCCCATCTTCACCAAGAACTCTAGTACCCAGCTGCAGTTGTGCAGAGGAGATTGTACTCCACAGAGTGTTGTTGGGTGCAGACCAATTTTCTGTGATAATTGCAGGCAACCCATTTCCTTGAGTGGAAATGCAGGAAGAGCTTCCCATTAGCCCAATGGGGCCATCCACGGTGGCATCATAGTTCCATCTGCGTTTCACACTCTGGCATGATCCCAGATGAACTGTGTTTCCAATGCTGGATTCAACACACAGACCTGATGCAGGGTGGTAGATTATCTGGTAATATGGCCCTGGAGATAAGTAAGGATCTGCATTCATCCAGCTTGTATAAATTTATCAGTTTGCCATTGGAATTCAAAGATATGAAAGCTTTTCTTTTTGAAAAAGAAATAAATTTATACTAATCTATAAAAGGGAGACTTATATAAGATTCTCAAATAGCAATATTTGTCATTAAAGTTATCAATTTGCCATTGGAATTGAAAGATTTAAAGCTTTCACTTTTAATTACTGGAACAGATCTATTCCATCAAGTTTCATAAGAGAACATGAAAATAAAAAGACAATAATAATAATAATATGACAGAAAATTATTTGTATCAATCATAATGGAGTGAAAGAAGTTGTGAAGTATGGACTGAAGAAAAAGATTTCCAATCATAACATTCTAGTTGTGATCAATATCAGAAATGCATCTAACTAACAAGAACATGACTGACAACTGTTAGTCATAATTAGAGTGAAAAAATTTGTGAACTATAAACTGAAGAAATTAGATTGCCAACCATAAAACTAATGTAGGTACGATCAATATAAAAAACCCATTTAACCAAATAATCAGCAACAAAAGTTTACAAAAATTGAAGATTGCTTTCATGAATGTGTTTTTAATTTGATAAACTTTGTAAAAGATGTGTGTTAAACCCTTTGATCCTTTCTCATATCACCTGTAAGCTTTCATGACAATGGGGTCTGATTATTCATCTATAGAAGGTGATCTCATCCAGGTGAAGGCAATTGTAAGGGCCACTCAACATGAGTCTACAGTAAAAAAAAAAAAAAAACAGTCTTGAATAAATTCAAGCGGTAACTTTAAAAAAGGGCCAAGACTCACCAAATGATTCACATGTTACCATTCAAGTTTTTTACATTTAAAAGGTACTCCTTGATGTGAGTTTGACAAGAAAATACAACACTTGGGTTAAACTAGCATTTCGAACCAACAAGTTCAGTTCTCGACGACACAAAGGAGACAACATACACAATAAGATAATGAATAAAGATAACCCATTGATAAACTTCAAAAAACCTTAGAAATAGAGTAATATAAAATGGCTACAGTAATCATGGTGCTTTTGTAGCCATATCTAAAACAGAGTGTTTTGTGAATTAAAGGTTAGGACTGCAGTCTTCAGTAGTGCACTGTATTTACAATAGATATATCAAAAATTCAGACCAAGTAGTAAAGTTTTTTTGAAAGCACAAATTAGAAAAGATTTGTACTATCTTAAGATAGTAAGGTACTATCTTAAGATATATTGCCTTTGTATCTTAAACTGGGAATGAGTAGTATTGCAGGTTTGGAACCGAAACTTGTAACTTTGACATGTGTAGAATGGCACGATATATTCTTTGTGCAAATGTAGTGTTTGGCAAAGCTCAAACTATATCTGAAGCATCTACAAAGTTAATGAAAGATTATTAGTATACGTTGTGGAGAAGAATCAATTTGAAAGTGTCAATTTATATAGAAAGTTGTGCAATTTTGCAATGTCCAAACAAGTTTGAATATATCTCGCATACCTAACTTGATGATTGTATACAAGGCAATGTATTGTCGTCAAAGTCAATGATGACGTTATCTTGATTGAGTATATATTTTGCTTCATTTTGTAACTCATGAACTGCAAATATTATTTTTGTCTTGTGATGTACATATTCTTCATATGTAATTTCTTGCAGCTATGGAAACATACGAGCAAACATTTCCTTACGCAAAGTACATTTCAATTGGGTTTTGCTTTCAGTAGTCAGGATGCAATTTAAGCAATGTATATATGTGTAGTCTGTTTCTTCATTGCACTTGTTGCAATGAGCCATTTTGTTCTTTAGTGTGCCAAAGTTTACAGTCATGCAGTTGCATTTAGAGCAAGTTGGTTGAAACGGCACAGAGAAGGCATTTGCCACTCGAAGTAGTCCATGTACCTGTGTGTCGGATATTGAAAAGTCATTTTTTTTTGTCAAAAATCAAAAAGTTTGGGAAAAAATTGTAAATTATTGAAATTGGAATTGTAAATTATAGTATGGATAGTAAGCAAGAAGTGTTAAAGGAATTTTAGAAGCATACCTCATATTTTGTGTTCAACAATTTAAGAAGACTTTCTTTTGTCTCTTTGTGTTCAAGCTCTTCAATATATGTACACTTCCCAGTGTAAAATGTTGGTTCCTTTGTATTGGATCGCCTGACTATGTTTTTGAAGAGCACAAGAGGGTAGTCTTTGGTTTGGACACGTTGTTCAATGTTGAAATATTGTTGCAGCATACTTGGATGAAAAGATACCTAGATAAACAAAATATTTATTATGGTACTTAGACATTTTTGGAAGAATTTTTCTCCTATAATGCTAGTGGGTCTTTAGAACATTATACATGTGCATTGTCAAATTTCGTGTCTCCATCTTTTATATCCACTGTATTTTGGTATGGTTTCCTCTTTGCACCGACAACTATGGCTCCCAGTGATCCGACGGTGTACTGCTCTGTGCTTTCAAGGAGAAGGCGTATTGTGGTACTGGGAATGAACACATGTTGTTTGCAGACTTGAGATATATTTTTAATTCTCCTTGCTTGAGTCAATAGCAAAATACAGTCACAATCTCCATGGTCATAACCAGTTTTTGGAGATATTTGGAAATTTGTGACATGAATGCTTCTTCCAAGAAAGATTTTATTTTCAAACATTTGAATAAAATGTTTGGTAAAATTCAATGTTGCGGTCATTTCTCCTTTCATGTCAGTGAGGTTTGCACGGAATACTTCTATTGCACGTGTTTCCTTATCCAGATGAGTTTTGTACATGACAATGACATCGTCTTCACAGATCTGTCCACTTTGATGTGCATTTAGTTCTTCAATTGAAATTGTATGTGTAGTATCCTTGTTAGGTCTGCAAAGGCATTTGATTGTTTTAGTTAAAGTTGTTTAGGAATGAAAAAAAGATAAGTGAAATGATGCATCATAAAACAAGAATTGGGGGGAGATGGTAATGTGAGATGTGTTTTGAAAAAGGGGGAGTATAGTGGCAGGTAAATCACATGAGGGGGTGAATGGAGTAAAAGAAGAGAATTAACACTATATATACGTTGAGAATGTTAATAGAAATTTGTAATACAATATGTAGGTTGTAGGTTATAATAAATAGAAAGAGTTGTAAAGATTGCAATGATAAGAGTTTATGAAGACATCAAAAGGGTAGTGATGATAACTTGTAAAAGATAGTGAGATGGTTAAGGAATATGAGATTATACTTATTTTCCTGACAAGTGTTATCAAATGTTTAAATTAGCATTTAATCCAGTGAAGAAAAGTATACTTCGATTAGAATGCAAGTATGGAGCCTTTGTGAAGAAGGTTGAATGCAAAGGAGCATAAAAGATAGCAAGAACCAAAAATTGAAGTATGTTTGAAAAGGCCTTTCTTTTAGGATGTAACTTTGTCTGTGTTTTTTGAAGAACAAAACAGATTATAGTGATTTGAGAGAGATACCTGAAAAGAGGAAATAAAACCCATTTTAGGAAGATGAAAGAATATGAAAGCACAAGTTTGCGGGCAAGAAGGTCAGAAAGTGAGAGAGTTGGGAGAAATGTGTGAGAGAGATTGTGTAACTCCAACATCATGACAAAGAAGGTTTTGGGTGCATGAATAGAGAGAGTATAGGAAGGGCAATCAAAATGCATTCGTAATGACATTTGAAGGATAGTTAATTAGAGAACGGTGGTAAGATTGGAGAGAGAGGAGGTTGTGCATATTGAGTGGTGAGACATCATTGGTTTTGATAAATGAATGTAGTGGTGAGTCATAAGAGTATATGAATTGTTAGAAATTGTATACAAATAATAGGTAGTCTCTATTTCACAATCATTTGCATAGCATAATGTTTATAAATAGTGACGTAATGAAATTAGAGATATGAAAGCTAATAGAGTAAATACTTTTTAAACTTTTTAGAACTCAATACATATTTCAAAATACTTACAGTATGAGTTGTTCTCCTTCAATTTTGGTTTTCTTACTTTCAATTTTGTTGGCGGTGTTCATTCTTACAACACAGTAAAAGCAAGTAAATATAAGTGTATGTAGAGTTCAAAGAAATGAGAAGTGAAAAGCGAAAAGTAAAAAACATTAAATGGTATAAGATCGATGGGAAAGTATAGGTACTTACATTGATTGCATCCTCTTTTTTTACTAAGTCGAGTAATAGATATATACAATCATGATCACTCCAATATGCTTCTGTTTTGTAGATTTTGCAAAACGTTTTGTCAATTTTTTACCAGATGTGGTCAATAAGTGAATGTTGGAAGGAATTGTTTATATCGAGTAAGTATTTAATATTAATTGTATTGAAAAATGCTTCAAATGTGTTTGTTTTTTTTGTTGTTTTGTTGCATATTAATGTTGAAATCACCAACAATTATTATGTTTTGTATGGTTTGAACATTGTTTAGTGCTTTTTGTAGAATGTCTATAATCGAAGAGATATTTGTATTCGGTGGTGAGTAGACATTAAATAATGTTAGTGGAATGGTAGATATGAGTAGGTTTGTTTGTAGAACTTCTATTTTATTTGAATAGTATTGTTGTGAATATTTAATTTCTATATACTTTTTGGTTGAGGTGAGTAGTCCGTAAGAATGATACATAGTCAACGACTGAAATTGTTTGAGTTTTTGTAAATATGGGAAATGATTGGTATGTGTTTCTTGTAAGCATAGTATATCGCCTTCTAGTAAATCGTAGTCATTGGTAATATCATTGATATGTGATTTTAAGCTTCTTGTGTTAACCGAGACAATAGTTATAGTAATGTGTTTCGTACTAACAGGTTTTTTGCATGCGATCTCCCAATTTGCTTCTATGTGGAGTCGATGCATCTCATATATAATTTTGTTGTGTACTTTAAAATTTTCTTTTGTAAGTGGACTTAGTAAATAGAGGGAATGAATATATCGAATGCGTGACAGTGTTGTGTAGACTAGACCATGTTTATTGACTCTGAATGGATCAAATGCAAGTTTGTCTAGTGTAAGGCCTTGCGATCTATGAATTGTTCGTGCACATGCTAGCTGCACTGGGAATTTTTTTTGAATTGTTATCTGTGATGAATTTCTTTTTATCGATAAAGGCTTTGGAGTTCGCGGTATTGGCACCCATTGTTTTGAAATATTTTTGGTGTATAGATGTGCTAATTTAGTTTATTGAGATTGTCCAATAGTTAAGTCATTGAATTGAATCCATAGTATATCTATTTTGTTTGTAGTTGTGTATGCTTTGAAAATTCCATCGGCGCCATTTACTAGTCCATCATTTATGTCATAGTTTCCCGCACATAATTCAACCAACATGTTGGTTTTTAGTATTATTTGTTGGGGAAGGCTTTTTTTGGTATACATTGTTACATTACCGTAATTCTCATCTGCTTCGTCTATTGTATTTATTATGATTGGTTCACCAGTTACGATTGATAACATTTTGGTATTGTGTTGTTGTACAGATTTGTTTTTGTAGAATAGAAATGGGAATGTCGGATCAATCAGGGGTTGGCGATAGAAAATACTATTGATATATTGTATATCATTGTTCGATTGTGAATTAGTTCTTATTTTACTTAGAATTGAAATGAAGTATTCATTTTTTTGACGCATCATTGTTTGCAATTCATAGCATTTTATCATATATGTCCAAAAAGTGTATGGTAATTTTTCTTTGTTCACAATAGGAGGTTCAAAAATGTAACTATCTTGTATTGGTTGAGCTTGGTAGAAGTCTCCACTAAATATAATATCAATGCCACCAAAAAAAATTGTTGGATTGTGTTTTATTTCCCTCATTCTTTTGTCAATTGAATATAAGAAACGACTTCCTATTAATGATGCTTCATCTATAAGTAGTACATGTAATTCTTCATAATGTTTTTGCAAAGAATCTATCATTTCGTTACTAAGTGGGAGAAACATGGATTTGTTAAAGGGCATTAGCAATGCAGACTGGATTGTTGTTCCTCCTGCGTTGAATGTTGTTTTTCCTATGTAAGCCATAATGAGTCCTTTTGGTTTGAGAGGATCTGTAAAAGGAGCTATATTGTACATTCGTAGTAGCATTTGGAAAATTGCCTTTGTTGTGAAAGTTTTGCCTATTCCTGCACCACCTGTGAGGAAAATGTATAGTGGTGTTTATTTATCATTTTTTTTAATTGTGATGTCTTTTACAATAGCTTGTTCTTTATTTAGCATTTGTCTAATTTTATAATAGTAAATATTATCAATAAGGTTTGGGCTTTGTATGATTTGAAAGCCGATATCAAATTTAGTTCTGTTAGGTTTCTGTTGTAAGTATGACAAGTCTGAAGTGAGGTCATATGTTTCAGCATTATTAGTGTTTTGTATTTGTTTGTTGAATTGAGTTTCACTTGCAAGTTCATCTGCTTTAACTTGTTCAATTGCTTCGTCTATATCTCCCCATATTGAATTAAAGTCGTATGTATAATTTCTCTCATTTTTTTTATTTTGTTTTCGTAATAATTATATGCATCATGAATTGTTTTGAAGTCTTTTATAATTGAATTTTATGTTCAGTGAAAAGGAACGTATAATAGCAACTTTTCTCTTTGATAGTTTTCATAGTCAAGGTGCTTATTATATTTAACAAATCTAATGACTGCAAAAAAATTTCACTTTACAATTTGTCTTTTAGTAATTTGATATTGCGAAGCAAATTCGTATAGACATATTTCTATCAAATTTTTAGGTCGAGTTTTGTAGTGGTCTATAATTGAGTTGCACATTATTTGAGTTGACTCCTCTGCTCAGCAATGAGTAGTGCTTTTGACTTTAGAATAAATGTATGTTCGCCTTGTGGAGTTGTGTTTATAAATATACATTGTCGAGAATTAGAATTTAAGGGGAGTGATAGGATGATGTGAACTACAAGCTGAGTTGACATTTGTTGTAGATTAAGCATAGTATTTCCAAGACTAAAAATCATTTGTATAGCATCATTTTTTGTTGTTTAATCATGGTATTTTCGTATTTTCCTAAATGTTGTTGTCATAGATTTGTCTACTTTTGTCATGTATGACGAACAGTACATTGCGGTTGCCTATGCGTTTAGCACAAATTGGGCATCACTATTTGCTTCCCATAATGCAGGTATTTTCTTTTCAAAACTATTATCCCAAATATTTGTTGGACGTCTTTTTATGAATAATGTTGGTTTTGTCAATGTTGATTGTATTGCTTCCATGTACTTAGCTTCGTGCATGCCAATTTTGATCAAGAAATCTTTGAAAGTAATTGTTTCGTCATCTTGTGTTTCTTGTAGATATTTATATATTTTAATTGCATTATGTATGGTACTGTCATTAGTCAATTGAATTGGTTCAAGTATTGTTGTTTTATTCATAGGTGGAAGAGGGAAATTACATCTACAATGTGATTTTTTATTTTTTTTGCAACTTCTTGTATGATAGTGTCGGTGCATGTTACGAAATTTTGCGTCAACTATTTCTGTGTCACATGTAATATATCTATCAACAAATTCTTCAATTTGAGAATTGTTAGATATTCCATAAACGGGGCATCGGTAATCCATATTAAAGCATGATCATGTTCACTTCCTCTATTTTGGAATTCAGTAACGAAAAAGAAGTCTTTTACATGTCCTACAATTGTCTCATCTGTAGTTAACAATTTCTTTAAGCAATTTATTTTATGTTTGTAATATCGAGTACAAGTTACAAGGTCTTTTCAAATAAGGTAGTCAATGTCAGGTTTAAGATTTTGTTCAGTTTTTGCCCTTGTTTTGTGATTTTCGTGTAATGTAGTGATTTCTGGTATTAATGGTCCCCATAAGTGCTCTACACTTGAGTACGTCAAAAAAAATGTAGGAGGTCCTAGTTGCCTTGTCATTCCAAATATTTTGTTTTTGTTTGATTCAAATAATCTGGAGATATACGAATATGTTTGAAATCCATGTATCCAATGTTTGATTTTAGGATTTTATCTAAGTTTGGCTTATTTTTAACATCCTTTGCAAGTAGAGTTCATCCTTTTAGTTGACCTTTGTGAATTCGTATCGATATGCTTGACATAATTTTGTCAATGATTATTCTTATTGTTTTGAAAAATGGATCGGTAGTGTGCAATGCAAAATCATGACTCGAGTGCAGAATCTCCCACTGTTCAATTTTTTGATACGTGAATTTTTTTGTTATGTCTTCATCTCGTGGAGAACCAAAAAATAGAGTAGGGAAGTTCATTTCTTCAGCATATCTATCCTTGAAAATTCCAAGTGCTTGATTCCCTTCACCAGGTGCTACTTCAATAATTTTATCATTCAAGTCGTAAATAGATCGAGACTTTGTAAATCCATGTACAAGTGTATCAGTTTGTTTTTCTAATTCATTGCTACTTTCCATATCTTCACTATTTGAATCAGACTCAGTATATGCATTTTGTAGCTCGCAATTTTGAAAATTGTCTTGCTTTATTTTTCTTTTCCAAGTTTTGTCTATTATAATGTTTTCTTGTTTATATAATTGTCTTTCGCATAATAATTTCAATGATCTCATTTATTTTCTTGGGCGAACAATTCCAACTTGATAGGAATTCTTGTATTCTAGTTTTTATTTTAGTGCAACTGCAATTGTTGTTGTCTCATTTATTGGTCATGGGAGCAATCTTTGTATTATGGTTACATTTTTTGGAACATTAATAATTGAACCAGTTAATCCTATTTGAGATCTTTTGTGTCCCCATCGTCTGATTTGTGCAAAAGCAAGTCGTGGTGAAATAAGTCTTTCCTCAAGTTCAGATAGAGATGATAGAATTGGGAGACATTTTTTTCTCCTTATAAGTTTTGGCGTAGTATAGCATGGCAATTTACCATTGTGTAGCATGACTTTACAATAGTTGCAAACATTCACGTTATGGTCTATTCGTTTTGTGTTTGAATAATTTTGGTACGTTTGTAGTTCATTTTTGTTAAGCTTTCTAATTTTATGTTTGAAATCAAATCGTTCACAGATGTAGCATTCATATTGAGGTGTATCCTTGATTGCTTGTAAATATGTTGTTGGATTTTTTTTTGAGTTTTTTTATTTGTTGACAATTGTTGTTCTTTGTATTGTGTTTTGTTACGTATTGTTTGTTTTATGTGTCAAAGGGATTTTGTACTTTTTGTAGTTGTTGTCTCTTGATTAGTGACATTTTGAATTATTTGGGTAGACATATTTAGTTTTGATTTTTTAACTTTATCATTATTGGTTTTACTATGAGAAGATGAAGACCTTTTATGCTTTGGTTTAGCTTGCATTGTTTCTATTGGTAGCAATGTTTCATAATGTACATGTGTAGTAATTGTAATAAATGATATAATGTTATATGTCTTGTGTGCACTTCTGTTAGTTTTGAAAACATGTACAATTTGATTAGTTGTCGAAGACCACAAATTAATTGTGATATTTAATATCTTTGACAACCAATGCAAACAAAAAATTTGTCCTTCAATTTTGCCCTCAGAATAAGGCATTGCTAATTTGGTGATATATTCTTTCCAATCAGAAATGTGTTGATTTGATTGTATTATGTGTTTGTAAATAATGTTGAATATAATAGTTAATTTTTGAAGGATTTTCTTTAATGAAATTGCAAAAGGATTGTGATGTATAGGCGTAGACATTGAGTATCAAATTCTCTATTCATGAAGAACTGGATAGTGTAGAAAAGACTTTCACCACAATTTGTTGTTGCAAGAGTATTTCTTTGGACACCATTTATTGACATTTGA
>MU228075.1:2014266-2042389 GCA_018584345.1 Thuja plicata
GTGTAGAAAAGACTTTCACCACAATTTGTTGTTGCAAGAGTATTTCTTTGGACACCATTTATTGACATTTGAGGTGCAATGCTTTCCCAATAGGTTTCCAATGAGGTACAAAGATCTGATAAGTAATCTATTGATATTGGATAGGATATGCAATTTTTTTTACAAATTAATGGTTCGTAATTACCAGAAATAGGGTTTTCATCATGAAAAAGAATAGAATATGTATGTTTTTGACTGTTGAAATTGAAATGTAAATATTTTCTCTTTGTAGTTGTTGACTAGAGTGCAACTGATATGTCTAACCATTTTGAAATCCATCGTATACAAAATGTGCCACCCCACAGTCCTCTTTCCGCATATGGTATAGTTGTTGATGCTAACAATCGCATTTTAGCCAAATAAGTGGTCGCATCTCGTATGCCATGCAAATCATGCAAGGTATCTGGATGCAACTCGTATTTAAATGCTTGTAGTGCATCATTATCTTGTTGTGGTATAGACAAGTAGAAGTGATCTATGAGTCCTTTTCTCAAGTCAGGTGAACTGTAACAGAAATGGAGTGAAACTTCTAGAGTATCAAATAAACAATATCCTACAGTGTAAGAGAACGATTGAAGTCTAAATAAATTTGAATTTGCTAAAGCAATATCAATGTTTTGTGAGAATTTTTTTGCACAGTTTGTGTAACTGTCAACGTCGAGAATGTCAGGGTTGTGATTTGCGTCTTCATTTCGCAACATTTTTTCAATTTATGTAATGATTTTTGTCTTTTTTATTTATATTTTTTTCTTGTAGTATTTGATTACTTTGTTGAAGAATTGTTTTTGCTTTCCTTTGTGTATTAAATTGTTGCATAATATATGTTCGATGAAGCGATTCATAGTGTATATGTGTAGTTTTTGTTTTATATGATATAATGTTGTATGATTTCTCAATTCCTTCTTGTAGTCCGAAAACTTGTTCAACTTGTGCAGAGGTTGAGCACCATAAATATATTTTAGCATTGAATATTATTGCTAGCCATTGTAAGCAAAAATTCTCTCCTTCTATTTCACCTTCTGAATAGGGCATTGCTAATTTAATAATATAGTCTTTCCAATTAGTAATCGACGAGTTTAGTGGAAGTACATTTTGTGTTATGTATTCATCTATGTAGTTGTCTATATTACTATTATTGTGCTTTCTTGCATTGCAAAGTGATTGTGCAATGTAAAGTCTTAAAGAATGAATGTCAAATTCATCAGCCAATAAATTGCATTTTGCAATAAACAAACTTTCACCACAATTTGTTGTTGATACTTTTTTTCTTTTCTATCCTATGTATTGCAAATTGTGGGTTGATATGTGGCCAATTGGTTTCAATTGTTGGACATAAATTGGAGAGATATTGTATTGTTACATTGTTGTAACATGTACTTGTTTTCTTGCAAATGAATGGTTCATAGTGACCATAAACAGGATTATCATCATGAAATAAGATAGAATATTTGTGTGCCCCTTGTTTGTTAAAATGTAAATATATTTTTTTTAGTTGTTGACCACAACACAATTGATATGTTTAACCATTTGGACAACCATTGAATACAAAATGTATCACCCCAAACTCCTTCTTCTTGTTCTAGTAAAGAAGGCGATGTAGACAGTCGGATTTTCCGTAGATAGTTTGTTACACTGTCTAATCCATACATTTCTTTTAGAATAGTTGGATGCAATTCATATTGAAATGCTTGCAAAGCATCAATATCATTGTGAGATAATGATGACATGAAGTAATCAACTAGCCCGTTTCGCAATTCACCCGATGTATAACAGAAATGAAGAAAAACTTCGAGACTATCAAATAAGCAATCTCCAATAATATAATACAATGGTTGTAGTCTAAACGAGTTCTCATTTGCCAATAGAAAAGATTGTTCTTACTTGTATAATGCGTTGTTTACTGAATAACCTGTGACTAGTTCAATTTAACAAGTATTAAGGTCAAATTAGTTCTGGTTGCACATAAATTTGAAAACAACAAAATACATGTTCGTGTAATGCATGACACATATATATTCTAACTATCTGTCACATTATTTGAACTTTACAAGAATATGTATTGCAGCAAATCAAACCACATATATTAGAAGTTGAAATAGAAAAAACAAAGTTCATTATTAGAGTCATACACAATGGCCGGAAGTGGAAGTGGGAGCTCTAGTTGAGTTGCCGAGATGGAAGGAGAAAAGAAAGAAACGTAGGTTGCAGACATATATTTGCCTTACAAATTACTAACCAGACCACCCAAAATCTAAATCTTATCATAGAAGATAGTTTATTAGTTAGGCGTCCAATGCATGTAAAATGCAGACCTTACGATTTATCCCAACTTAAACAATATTATGAACAAGGAGGACCACAAAAATGGGATATGCAACAAATTTAGACAACAAACTTGTAATTGAGAAAACATAAATACACAATAATACCAACTACAAGGGAAGGGGGATCTGCAAAGCACATACATGGCACTGCTAAGAGAAAAGATATGACTCTACGATAGAAACAAAGAAGAGCACCTGGAAGCCAAAATAAGCTCCACCCCTTAAATATGTAAAAGACTACGAACTGAAAGAGACTTAACCAAGGTGAATGAACCGAAAATAGATAAACCCTAACATCTCAACATGACAGTGCAGAGAATATCACGTATTTTAAACATTGCATATGACCAATAGCCGAATATAAGGTAATTGCCAGGAAACATAAAACAGCCGATAAAGACCACAGTAGGTAGCAAGTATTTGCAACAGATATTTCCTTTGAATTGAAATAAATTTAGAAATATAATAGCACAAATAATAGGTAGTCACTGCCAAAATTCAACCTAATTACCGCAGATAACAATATTTAACTGTGGAATTCAATGGTATAAATCCAAGATTTATGTAATTAAATTACAAGAAGAGTGAATTGACAGAAAAACCGAACAACTATAAAGATCATTTCACTAACAGAAGAATCTAAACCCTCCTTTACATGATAGAGTAACGATCCTCGTTGAATTTTAATTTGTTGGATACCGAAAATAATCTAAAAAGCTTGAAATACTGGACGTGTAAAATTTCAACACAATTTAACAATTTTGGCGCAATGTAATTGGTTCTGCAGACGGCTTCACAAAAACCAACCTCAACGATTGCACTTTTTAAGTTTTGCATGGAGGCAAGAGGTGGATGGTCTTCGTGGTCTGCACAGATATAAATAACTACTTATTTGGACAGTTGGCAATCGGGCGAGCTGCATGAAGGCAAAGTAAATTGCCTCGAAATTCTCTGAATTTGAAGGGCAGTTTAAGTTTTATTCATTTTAAGTTGCCTGACTGGAAAATTGTAGCAGAAATGTGTTCTTTTGCTCAACGTTTATCTGCAATTGTGATTTTCTAAGAATCAAGAGGATGAGATTACTTGCAGTAACTATTTTGAAAAGTGATTAATAATTATTATCCCCTGGCATTGGGCAATAACTGAGGTATGAATACTAGAATATGTACCCAAGTGTCACATAATATTACTCGGCTTATAAGGTTCTACTTTTGGTCTAGTTAGAGTGGAGGCTCATCTTGATCAGCAAGGAAGTTTTCTTCACCCTTTATCCCTTTTACTGCACCAGTAATTTCAGCAAATGTGTCATATTATAAAATACTGCCTTCAGTTTGTTGTTGAGTTAGCTTAGGGGTAGGCTGAGTCATAAACAAAATGCAGATTAAGAAATTGGCTACCTCAGTCTGAAGAAAGTCCCGCAACTTGCTCTTGCACTCTAGCTGCCATTGGCTCCAGAAATTGATTTAGCTTTTACAATTTATCTGTAAATATTTTTCACTCTGTCAGGTTCTTATTTTGAGAACCATTGCTCTTCTCAATAAAAATGGAAGGAAAAAATCTTACAAAAAAAGGTTAAAATGCAATTTTTTTTAAGATTGTGTTAACTGACCATCTCTCTAAACACATTCTCACAATGAACACTCTGCCTCAAAGAGAATACGAAGTGCTCTCTTCTTCCATATCTTGTTTTTCAAAATTTTAATATCGTTTTCAAGTCTGCAGCTTTAACATTTTCCTTAACTAATGAAAATCAAGATTTTTCAAAAAGCATTGGGATTTACATTCCAATCAAATTATGCTCGTGGGTTTTACTCCCTTAACCCAGTAAATCATCTATTATTTACTAATATACATTGGCTAGTTAGGTTCTGGAGTCCGTTGAAGAAGAAGTCTGAGCTTGTGAAGAGGAACTCGCATCCGAACGAGCTGGACTAGAGATGAAGGAGCAACAGATAGACAGGTTTGAGAAACAGAGTTGGGAAATTCGTAATGAGGGTCTTTTCTTCCAGCAACTTTATGTTGGTTTATTTGTTTTTAATTTAATTATCTATCTGAAGACTTTCTATCTTTATAATATTAAAATATTAATTACAGATTAATCGCTATTAATGATATGTTAATGACATGTTGAAGCTGTCTTCAACCGATTTATCAAATTGTCAGCACCCTACTTTTACTGCAAAAGCATAACTAGACTATACTCCCAACTAAATATCTTTAAACAGTAAAATCAAATCAAATATTTCCGGTAAATAATAACATAATTTCAAAGTGGCCCTTCCTGGAGCTTCTCAAACAATAAAATCAAATAGACATGTTTGAGAAACAAAGTTGGAAAAGCCGTAATACTTACATAAAAAAATTCAATCTACTGAAATTGGAAATAAAATGAAGCACTAATACTTACATGTTATCTTTGCAGACGCTGGTTGCAACTCAGACGAAGGAAGTTTGAATGAGGCTCAAATATCGTTTCTCTCAAAGTTTCAATGAAGCTCAAAATACCTAAGTTATGTTTGAATGAAGCTCAAATACCATTTCTCTCGAAGTTTGAATGAAGCTCAAATAACGTTTCTCTCGAAGTTTCAATGAAGCTCAAAATACCTAAGTAGACAAACAGACGGCGCAAAATGTGGGACAGGAAAGCCATGCAAGAAGTAGGAAGAAACAGGTACACCCATATCCTCTAGCGGAAAAGGAGTAGAAAGAAACAAGTACACTCATATCCTCTAAAATAGCAGCCGAAAACTTTGATCGTGCACTTCTATTCGAAAAAAGTGTGTATAAGACCCAAAACAAATTATCCAATCAATGTGAAGAGAAATAATTTTTTAGATTTATATAGTTAAAAAATATACATGTACACTTAGCACAAGAATAAAGAATTTAAAAATATAAAAAATACTTATTTACAATTGGTTTAAGGAGATTTTTTTAATAACTAGTTAAGTAAATTTCATTTTAATAGTATTTGCCTAACGGCAAGTACTAATAAAACAAAATAAGAGTGGGCATAAAATTAAGAATTAGTTGGTAATGGATGTTTAAAATTATAATATTTAGGTTATCTGTTCTAAAAAGCGAGATAGCATAAATGGTTATCTAATTAGAGATTTTGTAAAGTGGTGGGTTTAAACTCAATTTTAATCTAATGTGATATATATATATATATGAGTCGTATGATATATTTCATTCTACCTATGCTTGTATCATGGTGGATATCGATACATCTAAAGGACTACATGAGAAGATCAAAGTCTCGTCTTCTATGGGTAGTTGGATTCAGTCTTTGGATTATGAAGGCATTCCCTTTAGGTGTAGAAGATGTTTTAAAACAGGGCATAATGTGGCTAAGTGTGATATTGAGAAAGGGAAATCGAAGAAGCCCTCTACGTGGTGGAATGGTGCCTCTTCTCAGCATTATACTATTTTCAAACTCTCTTCTCAGAATGATAAGATGAGTGAACCTACTATCGGGACTCAAGACTTTGTTGTTGGCATTGTTGGCCCTATAGACTCAGTGGCGGTTTCTAATAAGGCTCATGTTGTCATTTTTGTTGGACATGTCCCCTCGGGCTCTATTGGGATGCTTGTTACTACTGGCACTGTGTTGGATGGTCTTGTGCTAGATGTTGTTGGCTCTGCTGGTGTCATCCCTTTGACTGATGTTGGCATTGGGGTTGTCTCTAAGTCTGGATTTATTTTGGCTAGTCCTAAGAAGAGTGTTGTCTCTTCTTCAAGTGCTGGGATTTTGGTTGTTTATGTTATGGACCGTGTTAGGATTATGATGCTTTGTCTATTAGTATTGGCACTGTTGTTGTCCCTTCGATTGTGGTTGTTTTTGGGGTTGTGGCTGGCCCTAAGCCTCAAATTTTGATTGTGGACTCGGAGGTCTGGAAGGATGTGGTGGCTATTGTGGAAGTGGTTGGATTTTAGTTAAAGTAAAACACCCTAAGAGGTCTTCGCCCTCTTTTGATATGACCCTCTGATCCCACAAGAAGGGGCCAAAGGTAAATCTTAATGTGGGATGGTCTTTGGTTTGGGTTGGGATTCTGGTTACTGGCTCTGGTTTGTGTATGCATGTAGTTCTTCTTGAGCTTTGATTGGTTCATTTTGTGGGCTTTCTTTGAATATCTTTTGCAACTTTATGTACAGGGTTTCGGGGCCCCTTCAAAACCTTCTTTTGCCCTTAATCCAAAACACGAGATGTTAAATATATGTTTTTAAAAACAAATGAAATTAGGTGATAGGAAAATAAAATTACTACCATTAAATATTTATAGCGAATATTTCAAGTCGTGGAGTATTGGTTTATTTAATATTGTTTTTCACTGTCCAAATTGGGTTAGAAAACCTATGACCAAATTTTCCTAGAGTTTCTTTTTTGTCTTGTAATATCTATGTATCAACCTTCAATGAGTGCAAAAACAAAGTCATAGTTTGCCCTAACTAAACTGTCGACATTACAGGCCCAGTGGTGGAGAGATGGAAACCCTGCATATGGCATTGTTCAATATTATTATGTTAAGAAATTGCAATTTTTCAAGTGGCATTTTAAAAAGTGGAAGATGTCTTTCTTTGGTAACCTTCATGTTATGAAGAGGGATTGTAGACCTTATTGAAAGACATATTATCAATTAGTGCCAAAACACTTAGTCATTCTTATTATTACAGTGTTATCTGAGCCAGTAGCTTGTAGTGTTCACTGAGCCAAGCAGTTACAGTGTTGACTAAGCAGTTAGTTCCAAGCATTATCTTCTGAGTCACCAGTGTTACCCAAGTTGCATACCATCTCCGAGTGATCAGTGTGGACCGAGCACCCAGTGTCAACCGAGTGCCAGAGTTTCCAAGTTCACTGTATCGCCTGAGTGTCATTATATCACCCGAGTGGATTACTAGACCCGAGTATCAGCATTGGGCCGACTTAGTACATATTATTTGATACTATTTAATATGATAGTAGCCAACTTATGGAGGTAATTGATTTGGATATGTATATATGTAAGATACTTTGTTTATCCTATAATAAAAAGATATAGTAAAAAAGATATCAATAATTAGAACAACATTGAATACATGTATGGATGTGAATATGAAGAGGCAAATTGATTAGAAGGCTACAGCAGTATAAAGGAATAGCAGAGACTCATCTATCACATTCAGGTGATCAATTCTACATCAAAGGATCTTATTCAGCAAATCAAAGTTGCATAGCAGATCATTCACTGATTCATTCTAACATGTATATCAGTCAAATCCTTTCACAAGGTGGACCTAACAGTCCTTCACAAATCTCCTAGCAAGGTGCATACTTAACTGTATTGTATAAATCATTTCACAAGGTGGACCTAATAGTCCTTTTTACTCCTAACAGGGAAGACCATCAGAAGTGGTCAATTGTAAGCCTTAACCGGCCAACTTTATTACTATGGTTCTAAAGCTTGTGGGTATCATCCACACCTAGATTTACTTTCTATTTGGAAGGTTTCTGGGTCACCATATCTTGTGTCAAGTGTTATGAATGTTTATTTCTTTTCTTTGCCATGCATGCAATTAGATTAGACAATCTAATAAAGGATTAAAGTGAAGAAGTTTTATTGGTTCCTGATTCACCCCCCCTCTCTCAGTCACCTAGCCTACAATATATATCCAAAAATTAGTATCAGAGAAAAGGTTCTCTTGTCAGAAGTTTAATAGCTTGAGAAAAGATCAGAGGCAATGGAAATATACAGACTGGAGAAAGTCGTTGAAAATAAAAAGATAGATCTACAAGTGGTCATGGATCAAAGTAGAAAACTGAAGGAGCAGCTCTCTCATTCCCTGAAAATAAGAAAAGATTTAGCAATGCAGATGAATGACAAAGGTTACATAGAAGAAAGAATTGAAGATTTGTGCAAAGAAAGAAGTTCTAAAGAAGTTGATGCAGCCATTGAAGACCTACTTGCAAAGAATCTACTTTACATGAAGAAGTCGGAAAGTTGAAGAGAGAACAAGAAATTCATTCAGTTAGAAAAGTCATGGAACAAAAGAACCAAGCATAAAATGATAGAGAAATGGCACAAGAAGATAAGATATTGCTAAGTACAAGATTAGAGGAAAAATAAAATGAAATCCATCATTTGTCACTTCAGCAAGCAGATATGATAAATCAACTCAATAGTACAAACCAGGAAGTTATCAATCTAAGGACTGAAAATGAAAGACTACAAAGTGATCTCAATACTGAAAAGCAAACTAATGAGAGGATGATGAATTCACAAGAATGCATGAATCAGTTGACAGAGAAAACTCAATTCAGACATCATGGACAGACTGGATTAGGTTATACTGAACAAGGTGAATCCTCACAGCAAGGAACTCAAAAGAACAAGAAACCTACATGTAATCATTGTGGTAAGTTAGGGCATACATCAAATAAGTGTTGGAGCAATGGGAAGTCAAATTTTAATGGTAAGTGCTACATATGCAACAAACATGGACATAGGGAAAGTGATTTCTCTAAGAAACATAAGTTTGAAGGAAAAAATTTCAATTGTAACAAACAAGGTCACAAGTCTTCAGAGTGCAAAACTAAGAAGTGGAACCCTGCTAAACAATTAGCTAAGGCAATTTTTGGTTGGGATTACAACACATGGATCAGATATTGCCAATGTGGTGAGTATAGGCACATTGGTGCAAATTGTGCAAAGACTCACATCAGAAAAAGGAATCCTACTAAGATATGTTATGTATGTAAACAACTTGGTCATCTAAGCAAGAACTGTATGAAAGGAGAAAAAGTGGATACTGGTTTTGAGAAAGGCAAAGCAAAAGTTTCTGAAATCAAAACTCAGATGAGTCAGCAATGGGTAAGGAAGTCTCCTGATAATTCAGACCAAAACAATGAAGGAACAAATGGCACCCAAAATGGTGAGTTGGCTGGATTCACAGTATCTGAATAAAGATGTGAGGAGACAATTGGAACTGTGCATACAAGCCATCATACATCAATTCTAGATATGCTAGCAAGTCCAAATATGCATATTGATGCACTGTGACACATTATGGTTCTAACCGAGTCAAGTGATCAGTTACAACCAAGTTACTCAGGCTTAACTGAGTTAAGTCGGTTATATGGTTTCAAAGATGTGAAGTTAGTTTTCGTCGAGCTTTCGATTAAGCCTAGAAGAACTAACCGAGCTACAACATCTACTATGTACAGAGAATTTAATGAAAACTTTAAGCTGAAGATTCTCATAAATGATGAAATCGAAAGGTTATTATTTACCAAGGTTTACAATTTGCAGAGAGATTAAGAGCTTATAGAAATTTCAGAGTGAATTTGTGTTTGGAAGCTTTAGTTGCAGTGAAGTTTCATCAATCTTCTGAGCATTATGGCGTCTTCATCCAACAGTAAGATCAAGAAGGGATCCGAGATGTTAGTGAGGAATGCATTCTGCGAACCACCAAAGTTCAAACTTCATCTAGTGATTGCAAAGGAGATAGATCTAATGGGAGCCCATTCCCAAATTCCTCCTAAGGTACTATTGATTCACAACATTTGAAGTTTCTATCATTGCACCATTCAAGAGCTAGGCACAATAGAGCTAAATCAAGCATATGAGGCACTTTTTGTGGGTGGAAACCTAAAGCCAGAACACAGGCACCTCGAAGTCAAGGGTTTAACCCATATTTTGCATATGTCAAAGAATTTTCAGAAAAAAGTGGATTAGGTTTATTCTGAGCCGCATTCACGACATGCATTTCTAGTTGGAGCAACCCGTGAAAATCACTAAGATGGTGGTACACTGAGTGAAAGGGTACACAATGCTCGGTAAACCTAAGGAAACTAAAACCCTACCCCGAGTTGATCTAGCTAAGAAGACTCTTTCTGAGTGGGATGGAAGAGGTGTGAAGCTAAATGGAGTCACTAACATGGAGCTAAAGTTTGGAATTCATGTGATTACACATAAGATATATAGTTCAAGCCAATGAAATAGTGTTCCATGTGAGGCTGTGTACTTGGAATACAAAGTGGTGAAGAACAATCTATCATTTGACCTTGCCGAGTTGTAGCTCATACTACTGAGCAAAAACATGTAGAGAATCCAGGCATCTAAGACCAATCCATGTAAGTTCTATTCACTCTTGGTTTGCTTATCCTTTTATGCTCAATATTTTTTCCCTTCAAAAGACACAGTTGTATGGAAGAAAGATAGGCCTATAGTTTATCAGATCAATGAGTTTATAGCAAAATTGGGAGACAATTTTGAAAGCATCATGGATGCTTAATTTGAGAGTTTCAGAGAGAAAATGCATAACAGATTAAAAATTCCCAAACAATTGGTAGAATACTATAAGGATGATATATGTTTCCTAGTTTACTGTGACAAAGTGCACATCCAAGCAGTCAAACCTAGGGTTGCATGGGTGAAACCTCTTAAATATGAGGTTAACATAGATGAGACTAGAGATATTATTGAGGCTCTTATTAATGAGCATGTTGATCCTAAAGCAACATATTTTGGAACTTATGAAGAAGCTAAGGGTAGAATAACATTGGAAATAGAGATTCCCAAAATCTTGAAGAGAGGAAGGAAAAGAATTGAGAAGTTTGGAAATAAATATGGCAAGTCATCTGACTCTCCTCTTTCAATCACTAATGGAAAATAGGATGACATAAAGGAAGAAGAAGTAGAACCTGAGAAAGAAGAGGAAGAGGTAGAAGAAGATCCTCTTCAGAAGAAGAGGCTAGCCCCCAAGAAAACACCAAAGGCCTCTACCCCTGCCCCCACTACAAAAAAACCCATGAGATCTAGAAGAAAACTGATATTGCCTAAAGAAGATGATGAAGAAGATACAATTACATTCAAGAATCCACCACTTACCTCTGATCAAAAGGTTGAAGAATTTAAGGAAGGCAGTGGTACGTCGAGTCTCAGATCACTGAAGTATGCTTCCTGAACCAAGGATTAGCAGAAGTTGGTTGAGGATTCATTAGTACAAAAGATAGAAAAATGGAAGTATGATCCATCGGAATTGAAAAGCCAAATGACTGAAGACCTTCTTAAGGCAATCACCATTCACTAGAACAATGCAGTCCAAATTGAAAGGGACATCAGAAAATGAACCTTGAATATATTCATGCCTACATTGACTGATAAAGAGGTAAAATATGCTATGTCTAAATATGTGAGTAGACATACTCCAAGGTTTAGGACCTTTCAAGTCTTGGGCAAGAAAATAGAGGATGTTGTGCAGACCGCAGCTCAGTTGTGGAAGTCCATTTTTGGAAACAAGGAAGAAGATAAGGAAGAGGAACCAAGTACAAATCCTTATGTATAGGTTAAAGATGAAGAACTACCTGAGGTACATACAATTGAGGAATTTGATGTAGAGCATATAGAAGTGGACGTGATGGAATCCCTTCCCCAATCACCTAGTTTGTTTGTCTTATCTCTGAGAAAGGAAAAGACCACAGAGTCTACATCAAGTTTTGTAGGAACCGAACATCAGGCTCTACCTACTGCTGGGCCAATCCAGACTGAATCACAATAGGATACTATGAATATTTCTACAGTTGGTACACATTCTATAGTTGGTGCAAAGACAGTTAATGACCTACTCCAACTGAACATGGAGGATGAGGATGAGGATGGAAAAGATAAGGATGATGATGGAAAAGGTAAGGAAATAATTCCTTCACCTAATCCCAAGGTCAAGGGTAAAGAAAAGGAAACAATTACTGATGAAGTTGACCTTTAGGAAGACATTGTGATTCCTAATTGGGATCTTTCTAGCCTGACATCCGAGCAAATGGAAATCCTTGGGGAGCTATGGAAGAAAAGAGCCAAACAACAGAAGCTTCGAGCTGAGAAGAAAAGGAAAAGAGTGCTAGAGGACATCAAAGGTATATTCCTTGATTTACTAGAGATTTAATTCAATGAGAAAGACTCTATAATGGAATAAATTTTTGACATAGTTCATAAGTTTAATGAAGATCTTAGTGGTCAGGAGAAATTACTACAGAAGGCAGAGAGAAAACTTGAGAACAGGCTTCTAGAGAATGTTGCAAGTAAAATTGCAATAGATCAAGTAAATCTATCCACCATTATTAGCTCTCTAGAAACCACTGTAAATAATGTTATTGCATTATTTTTAAATTTGAGTGACAAATCAAATTTTACCATGGAAATAAAGAGTAAGCTGACAAAGATTGAGAATGATTTGAAGGAAAGTGCAAACCAGTTGGCACTTGATCCAAGTTAAAGTTCAGCACATTTTGTTAAGATCAGGTATTTGACTGATCTGCAAGCAGAGCTACTGAGGGAAGAAGGAAGAGCAAGGGAATCTCTATCAAGCATTCAAATCCAACTCATTCCTCATATGGATGTAATGCAAAAACATATCGATCACGCAAAGACACTCATCCAAGATAATAATTTTTTAGTTGTTGAGCTTGTGATGGAGTTGTCTGTAGAAATTTTGATTGAGTTGCACATCCTGAAAGTGTTGCAAGATAATTGGGACAAGGCTTTGTCTCAAATTTTGAAGGTACATTGTGATTTCCTTTCACATTTTGGTATTACCTTGTAGATATGCATTTTTGGCATTTGTGTCAAAAACAAGGGGGAAAGATAGGATATATATGTATATATATGAGGAAATACATGTACAAAGAAGAGGAAGATATAAACCGAGCTAGAACCCAAGCACATGGTAAGGGGGAGTTTTGACTTATCAGTTTGTTTGATCATAATTTTTGGTATGATAAGTGTTTTTGTCACTAATGCCAAAGGGGGAGATTGTAGAACTTATGGAAAGACATATTGTCAATTAGTGCCAAAACACTTAGTCATTCTTATGATTACAGTGTTAGCCGAGCCACCAACTTGCAGTGTTGATCGAGCCAAGCAGTTGCAGTGTCGACCGAGTAGTTAGTTCCAAGCAGTATCTGCCGAGTCACCATTGTTACCCAACTTGCATACTATCTCTGAGTGATCAATGTGGACTAAGCACCCAATGTTAATCAAGTGCCAGAGTTGCGAAGTTTACTGTATCGCCCGAGTGTTAGTATATTAGCCAAGTGGATTACTGGACCCGAGTATCAGCATTGGGTCGACTTAGTACATATTGTTTGATACTATTTAATATGATAGAATCCTACTTATGGAGGTAATTAATTTGGATAGGTATATATGTAAGATACTTTGTTTGTCCAATAATAAGAAGATATAGTAAAAAAGATATCAATCATAAGAACAACATTGAATACATGTACGGATGTGAATATGAAGAGGTGGATTGATTAGAAGGCTAGAGAAGTATAAAGGAACAGCAGAGACTCATCTATCACATTCAGGTGATCAGTTCTACATCAAAGGATCTTATTCAACAAATCAGAGTTGCATCGTAGATCATTCACTGATTCATTCTAATAGGTGTATTAGTCAAATCCTTCAATAGGGTGGACCTGAAAATCCTTCACAAATCTCCTAGAAGAGTGCATACTTAACTGTATTGTATAAATCCTTTCACAAGGTGTACCTAACAGTCCTTATTTCTCCTAACAGTGCAGACCATCAGAAGTGGTCAATTGTAAGCCTTAATCGGCCAACTTTATTACTGCAGTTCTAAAGCTTGTGGGTATCATCCACACCCCCATTTTACTTTCTATTTGGAAGTTTTTTGGGTCACCATATCTTGTGTCAAGTGTTATGAATGTTTATTTCTTTTTTGTTTCATGCATGCAATTAGAATAGACAATCTAATAAAGGAATAAAGTGAAGAAGTTTTATTGGTTCCTTTTTTGTTTCATGCATGCAATTAGAATAGACAATATAATATAGGAATAAAGTGAAGAAGTTTAATTGGTTCCTGATTCACACCCTCTCAGTCACCTAGCCTACAATATATTTCCAATAGAGGGGTTTCAAGGGTCGTCTTGATGTTATCACTCATCAAATCTAGGCTCTTAGTTTCTTTGAGGATTTGGGCACATTTGAGTCATAGGTTCTTAGAGAATTGGAAAAGTAGGAACTTAGGGAGAAGATTTTTTGGAAGCAGAAGGCCCGTAATGATTGGATTTAGAAAGGGGATCACAATAACCTTTTTTTTATAAGTCGATGTAGGCCTGTCATAACAAGAGTTACATATCCTCTTTGCTTAATGTTTTTGGTGATTAGTTGACTTCTTTGTCAGTTATGTCATAGGAAGCCAATCAATATTATGTAGCACTCTTTACTGAATATTCACCTTCTGTTGAGGATCAAGAGAATCTTATCTTGGGTTGTATTCCTTCTATTTTCACTAATGAGATGAATGTGTCACTTATGCATCCAATCTCTCTATCTGATTTGAAGGCGATTGTGTTTGGAATGCGTAAGGGAAGGCTTCGGTCCCCAATGGGTTTCCTATGGAATTTTTTTAGGAATTTAAGGATATTGTTAATTTGGACTTGTTGGAGGTGGTCTATGAATCTTATAGAATCAAACAAATTCTTAAGGAATTGAATTCTACTTTCCTTGTTCTTATTTGTAAAAAATATTGTGCTAATCGACTGGACCTTTGCAAGCCCATTGCTTTGTGTAATGTTTTCTATAAAATTATCACCAAGATGATTGTTGAGAGACTCAAACCTTGGCTCCCCACTCCAATTTCAAAGGAGCAAGGGGATTTTGTAGCGGGAAGACAAAATCTTGATGGAGTGGCATTAGCTTCATAAGTTATTCACTCTCTCTATGGTAGGTTCTAAAGAGAAATTTATGCTCATTAAACTTGAAATGGCCATAGCTTATGATTGAGTTAAATGGATCTTCTTGCAGAAGATTCTCATAGCCTTTGGTTTTAGTTCAGAGTGGGTTCAATGGACTATGAGGTGTGTTACTACCTCTTCCTTCTCTGTTATTATCAATGGGGAACCTTTGATGTTATTTAGAGCTTCTACAGGTCTTCACCAATGGGATCCTCTCTCTCCTTAATTATTTATTATTATGGTTGAACGAATGGGTAGATTTATCAAGTCTCGAGTTTCCTAGGGTATGATTCAATGTTGGACTTGGGTTCATGGGTTACCCATGCTTTCTCATCTCCATTTTTTGGATGACACTGCTCTTATGGGAGTTGCTTGCATTCATGAAGCAGAATCCTTTAGGCGGGCATTAGACATTTGCTTAGCTACTTCGGGTCAAAAAGTTAATGATCATAAGTCTTTGATATTTTTTTTAATACCCCAAAATCTATTCAAAGGAGGATTGCAGATATCTTGATGTTTCAAATTGGGTCTCTCCCAGTGCTTTATCTAGGTGTCCCCCTTGTTGTTTGTCAGAATTTTAGGACACTCTGGAAAGACTTTCTTGATAAGATGTGAAGGAAATTTAATCACTGGACTCATCAGTGGCTTTCTACTATTTCTAGGGTTACCCATCTTTAATCGATGATTCAGGCTCTTCCTATTTACATAATTTTTGTTTAGGCAACTCCTATTTATTTTCTTAAAGAATTTGATGCTCTCTCACATGAAATGTTTTGGAGTGGCAATTTGTAGTCTCAAAGTGGAGCCTTGTTCGATGGGAAGTTTTTTGTCATCCAAAGAAGGAAGGGGGTTGGGGTCTTCGTTTGGCTATTTGGAATGGGCAGGCCTTAGCAACCAAATTATATTGGTGATGGTGTACAAGTCAAAATCATATTTTGGCTAGGATTCTAAGGAATAAGTATTTATTTGGTATTGATCAAGTGGATGTTGGTTTGTATCCTTTGGAGGGCATAGGTTATATGATTTGGCACACTTTGAGAGTTGGGCATCTTTTTGGATGTGTAATAGGGGCTCTAAAACTCTTTTTTGGTCGTATTCTTGGGATGGTAATCCTCTTCTTCTTACCGTTTATCTACATTTATATCCCCTATGTGATAGGTTCCTAAATGTTGGTTGGAACAAGTTTATGCATTATAAGTGCGATCAGAATATAGGCCTTACTGTGGGGTATAGATAGAAGAACCCTGGTGAATGGTCATTAGGTGGTTCAAAGGAGCATCAAAATAAGTTGGCTAAGATTCTTGCTTCGAGGGAGTGAAACTCTTTGGTTGTGCAGGATGATTTGGCCTGGAGCAGTGACTCAATGGTAAAATACTTTATTTTTGTGGGTTATTTGGATCTTCTTAGACATATGTTTAGAGATATGGAGGTTTCGTAGTGAAGGTTGGTATGGAGTAAATTTTCTTGGTCTAAGTGCATTTTTTTCCTGTGGTTGGTTACTCATAATAAGTATCTTACATGGGATAATTTATGTAAGCAGGGATTCCAAGGCCTATCGATGTGTATCTTGTGTTGCACTGATGTGAAACCTCTCTCTCATCTTTTATTTTAGTGTTCCTTTTCTAAGGAGATCTGGCACTTATGGTGGACTATTTGGGGGCAATCTTGTTGGCATGTTTCTTCTTTGGTCGAGTTTTGGGCCTGTTGGGGGAGACCCCCTGTGAAGACCTCTTTCCTTAAGGTGGCCTAGGTCGTCAGACTGTCTTTTATTATTAGGCATATTTGGTTAGAGAGCAACCGTAGGATTTTTTCGGGATAGTGGGATGGTCTTTCAGCATTTGTGGTGGAAAATTGCTCATTCTTATATGTAGATTGTTCTTTCTAAGTCTAATTTTTATGGAGGAGTAGATCTTGGGGATGTTTCTATTTGTACTCACCTCACTCTTCCTCTTCAAGGTGGTGCTCTGTCAAATGTTGGTCAGGTTATGAGGAATCAGTGTAGACAACCATTGTGGAGAATCAATAGGGAGAGTATTTGGGCCCCTCCACCTGAGGGAGTTTTCAAAATTAACATTGATGGTTCCTCCCATGGGAACCCTAGTCATGTTGGTATTGGTGGGGTTGGTCATGATAGTTCAAGAAATATCCAGTTTATTTTCTTTGTTTATAAAGGCCTCCAAACGAATAATCTTATGGATTATATGGCCATATTGTATGTTGTTGAGCACAGTTATGTTCTTGGTTGGAGAAGGATCATTTGTGAGTCTTATTCTCGGGTGGTGGTCACTTTTCTTAATAGACGGTAGTTGGATGGTGTTTCTTGGCAGTTACAGGTGATTATTAGAACGATTCTCTAGTTTTGTGGTCCTTTTGATTCTATTGAAATTAGGCATATTCCTAGAGAGTGGAATGGGGATGTTGATTGTTTGGCCAAATAGGCATATTCAAATGTTTTCTTGGAATATAGAGGATAAGGGGTAATTGCCTCTTGAGATGGCTACTATGTTAAATTACTTAGTTGATAGTGATAGGGATCTTTAAGCTCCTTGTGGAACTCCTTGTCCCTCTTCTGTTTTTCTTTCTTATTCTTGAATAAATTTTTACCCCTCTTTTTAGTTTAAATCTTGGTTTCCACAAGCAATTCCCTCAAAATTTCATTATATCTCACACTTAAATACAGTCATAAAGTCAATGATTTAATTACCATCAAATCGATGTTGTTAGAAAGTTGATGGTAGTATGGGTATGGATGCAAATACATAGGGACGTAACGCATTAGATTTTAATTTGATGGATAGACATTATGGGGAGTACAATGGTACTACAGTTTGAGAAATTGTGAACACATTCGTCAGACGAAGTTAGTAGGAAAGTAGGGAGACAAACACAATTCTGGCAAAAAAGGACTTTTTGGGAGAAAAAGCTCCCACAAAAAGCATATTTGGCTTAATTAATAATTAATTTGATTGGAGATTTGTGATCATGGTTTATCAACTGGTAAACAGTTTATATTAGCTCTGTAAGAGTTTGAAAAAACATGAATACAATAATCTCAAATCAAATAACAAAAATTAAAACAAATAAATATATGTGGAAACTTAAACAAAAGAGATGGAGTGGTAACTATTGAAATCTTGTCGAAATCTAGATGTAAGGCAGTGTTTCAGAGAGACAGATCCCTCCCACCAAAAAGGGACTTGAAGATGTTATCAATAGAAGTGGCATTACTTATGACATCCCATTTTACCAAAATACATTTCTATTTTGTTGGTGTTCTAATGGATTCTAGTATAATTTTATATATACAAATATTTTTTTCTCTTCTTTATTCACTGTTAGATGTTTGCATTTTCCCAATCTTTTTTAATGCTAATAAAGTTTCTTTTCTAATGCATTTTCTATTTTTGCCTCAATTTTTAATATCATCTCTTCATGACTCAAAGAGTGAGGATCTATAAGAACTGCTCATTGAATGTTGTTGCCACATTTACTATCAAGAAAAAGAAAAATGATTTTGTGCTCAAATCTTATTGAAATTTGATTTGTTTTAATATTTCTTAATAACTTAACTCAACATTTGTATTAGATTTTGATGAGTATAGTCAAGATTTGAGATAAGCCTACCTTTTCCTACATTTTAAGATCGCTCCATTCTTGCCAATCTAACAAATGACATCAATCTCTTGCTTCATGGTGATCTTTATGCAAAACATTTTTGTTCACTAATTTTTTATTTACTTCTATTGTCCATAGTAGCATAAAAATCTTTGTTTGCTTAAGGTACCTAGGTTTAAGATATTGACAACCAGATAGTTATAACTAACCAAAATTGGAAAGTAAAATATGACATGTTTACAACTTTTAATGAAGAGCAATCACTTCATCTTTGGTTTAGTCCTTTGATATTAGCTTAAATGTAATGGAGGAGAAATGATGAATATGAATCATCTTGTCCAACTTAAATGCTCTTAGTGTTGTCACTCTCTTATTTTTGAAAATTAAAAGCGACAAAATATGGGTGTTGTCCCTTACACCAGTCCTAAGGAAAAAAATAAAAACAACTAAATACAACAAGCTCTAGAAAATACCATTAACAATAAACTAGTAGCATAGCACGAAACCCACATCATAATGCAACCATATCATGGGGGGGATTAGTAAATGTCGGGAAAATTTTCCTTTGTCAATAGACAATTGTCCGGGTGATACTTTCAGTAGGGCCCTACCACCACAAGGAGATGGTGGAACCCCCTTCTAGAGACAATCAACATCAGGAATAGAGTGTTGGAAATATTGTGCCTCTAGAACCGAAGGTTGGAGAATATCAAGAGTATTCATCAGAGGAGGGTCTGTGCGGCCAGTGGGAACCACACTAGCAGCAAGAAGTGGATTCGGGTCCACTGAGTCACTCTCTTGTTAAATGATAAGAGTGGTGTAATTTACAATTATCTTGCTTTGTTTCCTTCTATGGTTATTGCTTCACCCTTTACCTACCTGTTGGATCTCATTTTTCTAATTAGCCTTGTCAGCCCTCATTTCAAGGTCATTTTTATTTGTTGTAGGAGACGAAAAATGGCAAGGTTTGACCTTTTTGACATTTGCACTGCTTTAATTCCAATTCTGAAATAAAAGAAAATTCTATCTTTTTGAAAATGTTGGGAAGGACGGTTTTATTTCGATAAAGTGGATGCAATTTTATTCAAACCCAAATGAAATCCTATAATCCTCTCCTGATGTGCATAAGTTGGGGAATTTTTCCCTTTTTTGTATGCTTGTTTAGCATTTTATATCTAACATATTTTGGGCCATCACACCTCTGTGTGTGTGTGTGTGTGTGTGTGTGTGTGTGTGTGTGTGTGTGTGTGTGTGTGTGTGTGTGTGTGTGTGTGAGAGAGAGAGAGAGAGAGAGAGAGAGAGAGATTGTTTTATTCTATAATAGTTGTTGTTCTAGAGTATAAGATGCCTCTTGTTAGGGTTGTTGTAGATTATGTGCAATGCCTTTTTAACAGGGATTTTGTATGTGGAGCATGTTTCAACTTTTCTTAAACATTGTATGCACCATAGATAGTAATAACAATTCCCTTGTCTGCAATTAGAATTATATGTAAATTAATTTGTTCAAGTGTACTTTTTGTTGTCCGTAAATTCATAGTACAACTTTTAAATGTATACATTCTTATGTACATGTAAAAAAAAAAAATTGTATAACATATTTGTTTGTAGTAAATTAAACGAAATATTTTAAACAAGTTCAAATCTAAGGATTTGGTAGCACAAGGTTGTTTGTGCTTCTACAGAATGATTCTAGGTGGTTCATTTATTTTGTTTCAACGCATGGAAAGAAGAAGTTAGTGGATATTTATCATAAATAAATGGTTTTCCTTGTGTAAAAGTTACAAATTGTAGAAATATCAAAATCTACATTAAGCAAAGAAATTATAGGTGAGAGAATATAATATTGTTAAAATAGAAAAATATGGATGTATTTTTTACAACTAGCACTTAACGTTGCACCAAAAGATTGACCTATCAATTCCTGATACAACCACTTGACTTATAGAATCCACATGAGGCAGTTAGTCCCTTGTCATGAATCCCGAGGGGAGGACTGACTATTTTTCCAACAATCTCCCACTCAGCATTACCCGAGGTGATTCAAACTTGTAACCAAGCTCTGATATGCTCAAAAATCTTCCAACAATCTCCACCTTTGGCATTGATGGCAACATGCAAAGTGAAAAACTGATCAATTCACAAAGACATTAATATATCCACCTGATATCTCTGAATATCCAGATTCAACACAATCTCTCCCAAGCATAATCGCCTATGTTTTTAACACAATCTCTCCCCCTTTGACATCAATGGAAAGGGACCAAAAACATCAAAAATAATTGAACTCGCCTCAAAAGGAAAATATAAGAAAATCTCAGTACCAAACCATATTATCCATAAGGTTTCTCCCCCTAAGGAGTAGTCGCCAAACTCATAAATCCAGTGAATGATATTCTGATAGATTTTTTGGGCTGATGCCATCCTCAACATCATTAGTTATGATCAGGAGGGGCTATCACCCCATATTTTTCCCTGAGATACACAAATGTATCCTTCGACAAAGGCTTTGTAAAGATAACATCAATTTGTTCCTTAGTAGACACATATTCTAGCTCCACTTCCTTTTCACTGACTTTATCCCTCAAGACATGATAATTGATAGAAATATACCTTATCTTTGAATGTAACACGGTATTCTTTGAGATATTTATAGCACTAGAGTTATCACAATTAATAACAATAGTTTCATCAATGTTTATCCTTATATCCTTCTACATTTTCTTCATCCAAATATCTTGATTACTATTTATTGCAGCAGCAACATACTCAGCCTCAGTAGTAGATTGAGAAATACAATCCTGCTTCTTACTAGTCCAAGAAACTAGTCTATTACCCAAAAAGAATGCAGACTTAACATCCATCTGATAGAATTTAAATTTTTTGTAAGCCGCATATGCAAGAAGTAATCTAACAGCTTCAAGTCTAACTACAGGGGAAAAGGTCTTTTTAAATTCAATACCTTCCATCTGTGAATATCCTTTACATACCAATCTTGCTTTGTTCCGAACCACCTTAGCATCTTTATTCATCTTGTTTCTGAATACCCATTTAGTACCAATCACATTTTTGTCAATAGGTCTGGGAACAAGAATCCAAGTTTTGTTCTTCTCAATCTAATCAATTTCTTCTCTCATTGCTTTCATCCAACCCTCATCATTACATGCTTATGTTTTTTATCTTTAGGCTCAAATTTAGATTAAAAACATGTTTCATCCCTAGCAATTCTTCCTCTATTTTGAACACCTCTATCCTTATCACCAATAATGAAATCTTCAGAATGATTAATCCTTACATATTGTGGAGTTTGTGGTGTAGGTTGTGTAGCAGACCCTTCAGTGTCAATATATCCACTTCATTTTCCACGGGTTCTTTTTGCTTTTCTGATTCATCCTGATACTGATTTTGCACTTCCATAATCTGATTGTCTTCTTCATCTATGTCATACCAGCAAGTTCTTTTTGATCTCTGCACATTCTCATCAACTCTGACATTTGCACTTTCAACAATTTTATTTAGTGTATGGTTATAACATTTGTATGATTTTCTCTTTGTAGAATATCCAAGAAATATTCCTTCATCACTTCTAGGATCAAAATTTCCAATATCCTCATCTCTCTTAATATAGTATTTACTTCCAAAAATTCTAAAGTGTCCCACTATAGGAATATGACCATACCATGACTCATATGGATTCTTACAAGTTCCCTATCTAATTTATAGTCGGTTCAAAGTATATACTGTAGTGCACACTGCTTCTCTCCAGTAGATCTACGGAATTTTCCTTCAATCCTCATGGTCCTAGTTGTGTCTAAGATAGTCTTATTCATTCACTCTGCAACACCATTCTGTTGTGGGGTTCACAGAGCATAAATATGTTTCTTTATCCCATGTTCTTCACAAAATGCATAAAACTCACCAAACGTAAATTATCCACCTCTTTCTGACCTTAGACACTTTAATATTTTTCCAGATTTTGTTTCTACCATCATCCTGAATATCTGAAATTTATGAAAAGCTTCTTATTTCTCTCTCAAAAATGTAACCCACGTCATTCTTGAATAGTCATCAACAAATAGCATAAAATATCTTTCACCGTAATAACTTTTTTTCTTAGTAGGACCACAGATCTGTATGTACCATATCCAACAATCTATTTGAAGAGTATGTCTTATTCTTGAAAGTAGATCTAGTTAGTTTACCCAATTGACATTCTTTGCACATGTTGTTAGGCTTCGTCAATTTAGGCAAATCTCTTACAGCATTAGTAGTGCTAACTTTCAACATATTATCAAATTTCACATGACAAAATCTTCTATGTCATAACCAACTGTCATCAATCTTAGCAATCAAATATTTATTCTCACCAGTTTTGAAATTAAATAGATTACCAACAGTTTTTATACCTGATGCAATAAGCTTTCCTGTACTTCCAATGATCTTGCAGATTCTATCTATGAATTCCAATTTGTAACCTTTATCCAGTAGCAGTCCAACACTCAACAAATTATGACTTAAACCTTCAACATACATGACATCATCAGTACTATTTTTACCATCAAGAGTGATAGATCCTTTTCCTTTAATCAAACAAGGAGCATTGTTACTGAATCTAACAACACCGCCATCATAGTCTTCAAGATTCACAAAATTATCCTTATCACCAGTCATATGATGTGAGCATCCACTATCAATGACCCATTCATCTCTTTTAACAACCCGTGAAACCAATATTTTTTCTTCAATAGGATTATCTTCTATAATAGAAATAAACACAATTTCTTCCTCACTAGCAATAGACTCATCATCTGTCACACCTTCTTCAGTAGCATTAAAAATTTTATAAACCTTAGAATGATATTTCTTAGACTTGTCTCTAATATCCTTAGAGTTTTTGTTCAGACATCTAGATGCAATATGACCAATCTTATTACAATTAAAGCATTTCAAAGGTAACTTTCCTTCATACTTACCAGAGCCCTTAGGTAGTCTTCTCACAATCAAAGCTTCAAGTTCATCAATCTTCCTCTCTCCATCCATGATCTCTTCCCAATCTTTATCATAGTGTTTTAATTTCATCTTTGTAGAGATTTCTCCTTGGTCACACTAGCTTTAAATACTGTCTCAACCTTCGGAAGTTCCTTACCAAGTGTAGTCATCTCATAGGCATAGAGTCTACCTATCAAAGCTTCTCTTTAAATGTCTCTTATAGTTCTCAATTCCTTAATAGAAACAACTTTCTCACTGTAACATGTGGGCAAAGATCTCATAATCTTGTCTACAACTTCATTGTTTGTCAAGGTAGCACCAACACATCTGATTGCACAAACCATATCATTTACTCTCTACAAATAAACTGAGTCATTTTCATCTTCACTCATCATCATATCTTCATGTTTTTCCTTTAATCCATGCAACTTATCTTGCTTAACATTTGTGTCACCTTCGTAAATAGTTTCTAATTTTTTCCATACCTCATATGCAGTTCTTAATCCATAAATGTGAGAATATTCTGAATCAAATAACGTGCTTATCAAGGTCTCCCTTGCTAACATGTTCTCCTTGAATTTCTTCTTTTCATCTGAAGTAGAATTTTTTAGATCATTTAGAATAGCATAAGTCTTCTCGGTAATCTTCCAGTATTCATCTTTTGTCCCCATGCATATCATGTAGGTATTCATTATATCCTTCCAAATCAGGTAGTTGTTTCCATCGAACTTCAGACTCTCCTTTCTTATACTTTCCATGACGGATCTCCTTCAAGTGGTCAAGCTTCTTCAAAAGGACTCATCTATGATACCAATTATTACAACTAATAGTTGTCATTGCACCAAAAGATCGACCTAATAGTGCTCGATACAACCACTAGACTTATAGAATCCACAGGAGGCGGTTAGTCCCTTGTCACAAATCCCGAGGGGAGCGTTGACCATTTTCCAACAATATTAAGAAATGAATAAAAAACAAGCACTTGAAACCCATGAAATTGTGAATATGTTAGGTTTCAATTTATCTTTGAAAAGCATACATTTACTCATTATAATGAGAATAGATGTAGTCTAGACACTTCCTTAAAAAAAATTGTAATAGTTTGTGAACTGTATGTAATTTCCCTTTTGGAAGATTATTTTGTTAATAAGAGATTGTGTCAATATTACTGAATATATTTGTACCTAATTTTAATGAATATCAATATTTAAATAATCATATTCAAGAAACATAGGAAAATTAACCAAAAAAATCATTTAAATTATTTATGTAAAAGAGAGTTAAATCGAAGTTTTTCCCTTCCTAGTGTTTTGTTTCTCTATACTAGTATTCTATTTCTATTACAGGTTATCACAGAGACAATAATTTATTCATTTGATATCAAAATTTAATTTCATTAGAAGTATGTACTAAGCTTATTTAGGATGGAATTTTATGGAGGCCTAAAATATTTCAGAGGGTGTTGCTGATATTTTTTAATGGTATTTCAAAGTAAGTGGTTCCATGATTTTTTTTGTATGGGTAAGCCTAAATTTTTAAGCTTTTAAATTTATGTAAAATTTTAAGCTTTGAATTTATGTAAGTTTGTCTCATTAGTTTTAGAGAAAAAAAAAGTATTAAATAATTTAACTTTTTTTTGCAAAGCTAATGGTTGAGTAAGAAATTCTCCGTCCAATAATTACTCCTAAATTTATTGGTGGAAATTAAATTTAGCAAAAGAAATATTCTAACTTGGTGGGACAAATTTTTAACCCCTCCCCAAACATATACTCTCTTAAATCTAAAAATTGAAAAGTAGGAACTCGTGTTTACCTAGAAAAGATCCCTCTAATATTTTTAGGTCGAAATGTTATCCCTCTTTTAGATATTTGAGTTTTAAAATATCACACACATTTGCACTCAATCAATAATCATTTATTATATTTCTTCAATGTTCATTATTGTGTATGAACAAATTAAAATTTACAAGTCTTAGCATAACAAAAATTATAAATAATATTGCTTGAGCTTTTCGATTATCCTTTATAAATACCAAGTGTTTGACCCTTTGAGTTACTGCACTTGTGAAGGAAGATTATGATAAGACATTTGTAACTGAAGAATAGAATCCTAACAACTAATAGAATTAAAGATGGTGATCACAATAGAAAAAATATATATATTTTTTATGTACTAAACAAGATATATACAAATATTTTATGTACTAAAAAAGATATATACATGGTCACTCCATTATTTAGATCTTAAAATGTGATTTTATAGTAGGAGCACTAACTTAGGTTTGTGTGATGTCATAGGACATTTATAGGCAAGAGCTCATTGAACTTATTCATAGTCGATAAATGTTTATTCATAGACTAAAGTTATAGATACCCATGAAATGTACATTGTTGTATGAGTTACAGAAATTTTAGATCGTTCACATATGTCTATTTATATACTATATTTATAGATGCCCATGAAATGTATAGAATCTATCATCATGACAAAAAAAACACTGATTGAAATTCTAGAATTCCCTAATTTGGTTTAAGCAACCAAATGAAACGGAAATCTTGAATGACCAAAAATATTTTAGAAAAGTACCATATGAATTCAATACTTGTTCCAAGATTGTTGCATTCCACATATTGCTCCAAATTATAATTCAAAATTGCAATACATAGATAAGGTGTTGAAATCAGCCATATTCATTGTTTTTTTTTTTAAGAAGTGAAAAATTGTTCAAATCAAAGATAGCTTTGAATTCAAAAGATTTTTTTTTAATTACTAGCACTTGCACCAGAAAGAAGTGCAAGGGTTACGCCGATAGAAAAATATATGTAAATTAGTTTGTTAATGAAACATTCTTTTTGTTTATATAATTTTATAGTGCAACTTTCAAAAGATACAATATTCCAAATTTTATTCATTTCACGCGTGATTAATAAAAGTGTCTTATTTAATAAAATAAAAAACCTAGAAACTTATAGTAAGTTATGATTAAAAAATAATAATATATTACTATGATGTATTAAGGTATTGTAACAGGGTGATCCCACAATAGCGTGTCCTACTTTTTGGCCAACTTTGACACAGAGATCAACATTTTGAGAAAAAACTTCATTTTCGAAGACATATTGCCGCAAAACTATAAGGAATTTGAAGATGATATAAACTAGGGTCTTTTAAAATTTTCTTTCTAGGTTTTAAATATATATATATTTTTTTTTAAAAAAAATTCATTAAAATTCATTTTTCCTTCTCCTTCGAAAAGTGGTTTGTGTGAAAAAATTATGATTTTAATAAGTGACTTTCACTTGGATCAGCATTACCTTTTTTTAAAATATGATAACGAAGTAATTCTTTCGAAATTATATTTTTAACTTCAATATCTAGAGGATGTAATTGGTTTCATTCATTTTGGGTCAATATTTCATAGTTTATTAAGTTTTAAAGTGACAATAACTGTAATTTAGACATAAGGTCACTTTGATCACTGTAACTTGAAATGTATATATCGAAATTCAATTTTTTTTTAATATAGAAAGGTAATACAAATACGATTTTCCTACATATTTTTCATAATTTTTTTTTTGTAATTTACTATTTTTCCCAAGCCTTGAAGAGACAGGTTGTTGAATCGCCAAACAACCTATGTTTAGTTAAAGTAATATTTGAAAGTGATAACGAACTCAATATGTATTAAAATTATATTCATTAGAAAGCTTGTTTCGAATCACATCATTTGGCATCATGTATTTGAGAAAAAAATTTGATTTGGCCATTGTCTCAGGCCTTGAAAGACCAATTTTTAGGACTTGTTTTTTTTTCAAACAAGAAATTTTCATTCGAAGACCCCCTTCGCTCGAAGGGGTCTAAGGGGCTTCGCATGAAGACCCTTCACGTGAAGCCACTTAAGTGAAAATTCTGGTTAAAACCATCCTACCGAATTTTTATCTTGCCTACTTCACGCGAAGTAGGTTGGCCATGTTGTAGTTTTTTTTTTTGAAAAATTTAGAATGGTATAAATCTAAAGTTTTTTATTTTTAGTTTTTAACCGAATTGTAGCAAGTAATTCACTTTTTCTATTATTGTTCAATTTTTACAAATGCGTTTTTGGAATAAAGATTGTTATTTCTATTTTTTTCAAAGGTATAATTTTGAAGAGGAGAAATATTATATCAAAGCATTTTTTTGAAGAAAAAATACATTTGGAAGACGTTTTTGAAGAGAAGAAATGGGGAACAAGAAGGGAAGACAACGTAAATATTCTAGAAAAAGATCACCTAGTGCTGAACAAAGAAATCGTGAAGCTGTATTGACATATTATCATAAAACTAAAGAAGGTGAAGGACAAGCTGAAGTAGGAGGGTCAAGTCAAGTCAAAGAATTGCACATTGAAGAAGGGTCGGGATCACTCCCTACGAAAGCTCAGACAATTGAT
>MU228075.1:2063325-2077049 GCA_018584345.1 Thuja plicata
GCATGGACTCTGTTATTTGACAATGCCATCTTATGACTCCCAGCCACTACCTCCAACACTCCCATTACTACCTGCTGCTGCATGATCCCATCCGCTAGGCTGTTTAGCCCAATCTTTTGAAGTGTTCAGCATGTCATCACCACCTTTACTGAGACCCTCTTGTCGGCCTGTACTATCTTTCAATGTAGGATCACGATCACTAACTTTAGAAGAATTCCAGCCATCACTCAATTTTGCAGTATCCCACCCATTATTTCCCCGTCTATTCAACTCACTTTCCCCAGAGCTCACAGGCCAAGCTCCTCGGGCAGGAGATTCGGGAATTCTGCTGCCAGAATTGCTGCCCCATTCCTCAGTTTTTGATCCCCGTGCATCACCAGAATTTCGCCCCCACCTATTGTTAATATTTGATTCATTGGCACCCCTTCCGGACCCTATACCTCTTCCATCATTTCTTCCCCATCTATTTCTTCCATCCTCAGTCCACCTACCTCTCATACCTCCACCCCTGCCCTCATTTCCACCTCTATCAAAACCACCATCTCTTCCTTCATTCCAGCCAGCACTGCTACTGCCACCACCACTTCCTCCCCTTCCCCTTTCTCGACTGTTTGGTGGCCTAGGCAAACCACTTGGAAGCCCACCAAGGGCATTACGATGGTGATAATCGTTTCCACCTGTTCTTGAACCTGGTGTGGATGACCTTTCCCAATCTGTGCCCATGTGGCCCTGCCAACCACCATCTCCTCCACTATTAGTGGCTGATCCTTTCCAACCACCATCTCCCCCTCTACCACCATCCACGGCTGACCCTCCCCAGCCACCATCTCCCCCTCCACCACTGTTTGTGGCTGAACCGCCCCAACCACTTCCAACAGAACCACCTCCACCTGCAGATCCTCCCGGACCTGGGCTTTTCATGGGAACCATTGCAGCAACAGACCTAATAGGAGGAAGAGAATCTTGTTGAACAAAATCATTTATGTGCTTTTGAAAATACGAAACCAGCTTGTCGAGATTATCAACCATTCTCTTTCTGAACTTAAATCCTTTGGGATATAGCCCAAAATACTCGTGATGAGGATTTGTACTCTTGATATAGCTAAGCAAAAATGCCCCGGGATGTTCATATGAAATAGATATATAATATGGAATTCTTGTTGGATTTTCATATTTTTCCTTTCGTAGTGCATCATCAACCTCTGCTTTTGTTCCCCTCCTGAATTTCCTGTAATCAAGGATTGCCTTCAAATTGCTAATGAGTGGATCCACATATCTATCTATGACCTGCATTTTCAAATTTACAAACTCAGTAAAAACATTCAAGCCTTCGAAGTAAATTTCAAGCCATGAATTCAAGAATTCTGAGAAATGATATACTTAATATTGTGTTAGGCAAACCTCATCAAGATCTTCAAATGTCTCCTCCCCAATTGAAAGTGTTTTCCCAAGTCGAAGGAAGCTAGCAAAATCCCTATGGTCTTTTCCTCCCTCCACAATATCTTTGTGAGCATAAACTCCATCAAATATTTTCAGAGTTAGCACCAAGTGGGTAGGCCCTTTCAAGCTTGGACGGATAATACTCTCTCCTGGCTCTTTATCTGATAGGTACTGTAAGAAATGGCAACCACCATATGATTAAAATGTCATTAAAGGATTGCTATTGTTGTAGAATTGTGTTCCACATTAATATACTTGATCACTTTGCTTACAGAAAACATAATTTCTTTATAATTGAAAACATACCTTAATGGCTTCATCCTCTGAAATATTCAGGAAGCGTGGATGGACAATCATCCGAGGTTTGAAAGCTCTTTTTGCAAGCTCCTTTGCTTTCCTTGCATTCTCTTGTTCACTTTGTGTAATGGAATCCTCTTTTGCATAATAAGGATCCTTAACCTCCTTATCCTTATCCTCTTCACCCTGAAAGTTATCACTCCTCAGCGCACTCGCTTTGCAAGTCAAGTCAACTAGGTACTTTGCTTTCTGCATAGATTTCACCCGACAGGTAAGGATGCTGCCTTCTGCAATCTTTTCTACCGGATCTATATCTAAATCATCAGAAAGCTCATCCTTAATTATTATTCCTGTCAAGCCTGATTCCAAATCACAAATTATACGATTATTTAGGACTCTACGAGCTGTTGCTTGGACAATTTTTCCCACTGACAGGGTCTCTTCATTTTCTCCAGTCAGCAGATAAAATTCCTCATCCTGGGATGGCTCTTTATATGGTGATCGCAAATCCTTAAATCCATGTAACAATTCACTCTTTATGTCAGCAAGGGTTTCCCGCTTTTTATTGGATGTCCGTTGTTCCACACTTCTAGCATATTCATCAACATCAAGGGCATTTAACAGATGGGGATTTTTCTTGACATGTTCAACTGCCATTTCTTGTGTTTCCTCATCCATATCATCTATGTCCTGCCCGGCATCTTCACAATATATGTCCTCAGCCATTTTCTTGGCTAGCTCATATGACTCTGGATGAATTCTAGTATCGTCCAATGGATCCATAACATGGTTCCCAGAAGCTGCTTGTCCAGTCCCTCTAACCCTTAAAAACCCAGCAGCATTTATAAAGACAAGTCGCTTCATAGCCTCTACAGGGGTCAACAATTCTCTGCGACTGTAAACCCTTCCAGCCCTCAAAATAGCCCTTTGTATGGAAGCAGCTTTTCTGGGTCCAAGGCCTGCTACAAATTGCAGTGGAGAAAAAATCCATTCATGTGATGCTGCTAGGTTTATGTCAACACCAACTTGGTTGGTTACTGTAACCATTACCTGTTCAACAGCTTCGTACTTTTCATCTGGAGTAAGGAAATGTTCCAGTGAATGAAGCTTCAATGATAATATCTCTTTGCCAGGACCACATAATGTTGCAACCATGGCCAATGGATTCTGAAGATACCGACCAAGAGCCACAGCACGCCTCACAATCCCTGCAAGAAAATATGGGCTTATAAAATATGATAAATCTGGCATTTAATTCTACCAATAAAGTTCTTCAATCCATCAGTTATAAGGTGATTCAGATTTAGTTTCTATGTACCTCTCTGTGTTGGCAACTGGTCCTGAGAGATGCGAGAATTCTCATAAAGTGTAGGCAATAATTCATCTGCATAAACAACATTTATTGTGTCCAAGCCTTCTGCCAAATCACGTGGATGCTCCTCCACAATCTTAAAAATAACCTGAGCAAAAAATAAACAACAAAACCCAAAACCAATTGAATCAACAATCAAATACTATTAACTGATTTTACTACCATATAAAACACTACAATGTTGATATTAATAAGACAATAATACATTATATGAAAGCAGAGAGTTAGTGAAGATTTAAAAAAATTTAAAAAGAAGCATCAATCACTATCATATTCAGCAGTAACATACGATTTTCTGTCAAACATAAAAGTCTATTATGGAAAGGAGGAAATAACTAAAGTCTTCATCTCATACCTCAAAGATATCATCCTTCAAGTATTTACAACGCAAGTTTGAGGCTCCCAAAACAACTATATGAGGTTGATGATCCATCATAAACTTCAAAAGGCGGTGCTGATCATTCTCCTTTCGCTTTTGCAGACCAGAATTCTTTGAACGAATACTTAGATGTGATGTAAAAAGAATATCAAGCACTTCACCTGCAGGATCTAGCATCACAAATGTTGTTGGGTCTTTATTGGACCCTTGACAGCAGACCATTATACGTGCTTCTGCATCTTCTTCAGGTGACTCCTCATTGTCAGGTTTCTGACGCTGAAAAGGTGCAACTGAAACTCTCTGCCACAGCTGCATTCCATAGTCCTGTACCAGCCAGTTTTTGGCTCTTACAGACAACACTATTCGAGCTTCCTTCTCCATACTAGGCAAAATGTAGTTGCATATAGCATCCTTCAATATTAGTTTACGTTGTTCATTCCAAAGCTGCGCAGATCTGCTCACCCCATCACTAAGGTAGAAAGCTTCAAATTCGTTCATTAAAGTGCCATCTAAGTCATCCTTAGGCAAACCAATAGTAACCTGAAGAAGTTTCTCTTCTTCAGCTTTCTGAATAAGAAGCCACTGTGCATCATCAAACTTACTTATTGGCTTATTAGTCAGCCACTTTACCCTAGCATACTGATGGAATGAACCTATAGCATTATTACCATCAGCAGTAGGCTTAGTAGTTACAACTGCCTTTTCCATATAGAAAGTGCGGGCATATTCCTTAACAGCTGGCTCACAACTGATTTCTACTGCAGCCTGAAAAAAGGACCAACAATCCATTAGATGATAAAATTTTACGACATAAATCAAGCAATACAAAGAAAATGTTGTGAAAAATGCATACCATGTGCCTAGCACCTTTGAGCACTGACTGTGGATCCCCAAATTCTGCAGCTGAAAATCCAGCTGCCACATCCTCTGGTGTATTGCCATCATCTTCAACCTCATGCATCTGCACAATATTTATAAAAACAGCCCTTCACTCATTTGCTGAAAGTAGCCTACACCATCATATTAGGGGCAGTTTAAATACAGAAGAGATCTAGTTACCTTATACATAGCTAATAGATTCTTGCCCAGTTGCTCAGAGGTAAGACCAAAATTTCTTGATACAGCCCCCAATCCAGACTTCCGACAGATGCTATACATGGATTTGCGTTTTGGCCTCTTGAACTGACCTTCTTCTACCTCAATTTCATCAGGAGGAAAATGCAGGTTAAATTTTGTATCTAAGTCATCAATAGTCCGTTCAGACTCAGCATCATCAAGGGATTGAAAAAATGTTTCTAACAGCCTCCATTTGAGTGGATCTCTTCTTGCTTCTTCTCCAGCACGTTTCTCATAAGATGCTTTAAGAGCAGTCTTCCTCCTTTGAAGTAGAAGCCATTTTCTATCCCGAAACTGTATTTCCCACAATGCCTAAAAACAGGATACATTGTAAGCCATTGGACATTTTGCTGTGTAGCACAAGGCATTCTTAATCTATATTCTTACCTTGTACATTTTCATTTTAGACTTATTAATATTTTCTTTGTTTGCAGCTTTGCCTGCAGATTTGTCTGCAGCTTCTTTAGAGCTGTACTCTTGCTCTCGAAGTAAGTTGAGACACATTTCTTTCCGATACATGGCAATAAATGGGACCTTGCACATTCAACATTTTACAGCTCAGACAATTTATAATTATCCAATAAGCAGTCCTCAAACAAACATTATGCCTTATTTTAACAAAAAAAATATATATTTCACCAGCATAAAATGAATCCGTGTAAATTCAACTTCGCAGAAAAACAAACAAACAAATATTATGCCTTGTTTTAACAAAAAACACTTTATTTCACCAGCATAAAAGCAAATCTGTGTAAATTCATCTTCGCAGTAAAACAAACGAACTTACTTCTAACTTTTGATCATGGAACATCTTTAATACATTGGCAATATCCTTCACTACTTCTTCCTTGTCCAGCTGTGCAATATGCTGGAACTCTTTCCTAATCGGTACTGCTAATGAACCAAATACTTGCTCATATATCCATTTTGCCTCTGGTACTGTATTCTCATTGTGTGGAACCAGACCGGTAATCTCTTCAGACAACTGAAAAAAACAAACAGAATATACTCAATGCATGTTAACACATTCCAAAAAGTGAAATAACTTTTAAAGCATCAATCATGTTTCACATACAAAATAAATTGTAATACTTCAATCTTTACAATGTCATGGCTAGCATCATAAAGGTTACTTTAACATTTAAATTTCCAAACATGGATAATAGATTAGTAATACATTAGAAAAAAATTATCATCAATATAATATAAATTTTACCCACCTGGAATCGTTCAGGCACATCTATTTCACGAATTTCATCATCCTTAGCTGTCATGTACTTCTCTGCCAAAATGCTTGGCTCGAACTCATCCTCAAGTCTCCTAGCACCTTGGTCATCATCAGGTCCTCCTAAACCATCAAACCCTTTTGCTTTCAGACCTTGCTTTCGACGACTCAAAAGTTCATCCACATCACCAAATATATCCTGTGCTTCTTGCAAAGCAATAGATGATATGCCTGGAGCCTGCCTGGATGTTCGTTTTTTCGATTTCCTCCTCCTCCTAAAGCAGAAACCAGAAGAAAGTAGTTTCGTAAGACATAAACCAAGAAAGTAAAAACATTCACGTCTTGGATTTTAGAATAAATCATCTTAATAAAATTTATAGTATATGAAAATACAATAAAAGATACCTTACAGGCAAACCGTTTTCATCTACTTCTTCTTCATCAACTATAAAATCTGCCATTTCATCTTCTTCCCCCATGTCCTCCTCCTCTTCTTCAAGCTGGTCTTCCTCTTCTGCAACATCTTCTGGGGGCACTCCTGCAAGTTTTCAAGTACCATGCCTAACTAAATGATCTACTCTACAGAAAGATCACACCTTTGATTGCAACTAGGCAGAGCAGAGAAAAGTGGCAAATAGCAAGTGAACCAAGGAGAGGATCAACAAACCCTTTATCTCCTGAGGATAATGTTTATACCTTCATCATCCCCAAACAAACTACGTTTCAATTTTTCCTCAGCAGTGGCACCTGTCCAACCACCCTCTTCCAACTCATCCTCATCAGAGAAGCCTGTCTTTTCCTCTATACGATCATTCTTTCCAGCTTTCTTTAGGCGTTTAAACTTCTTGCTACCCTGCGTTGATCGAAAAATAGCATATTATCATTATATTGAAGGAATTGACTTATACACACACACGGAGCAGTTACACAGACATACAGATTTTGGACGGTGAAAACCAGTCACATTGGCCTCCTGTAGTAGCTCGTAATCATCTTCATCAAGTTCATAATTCTCTTCAGCATCCCTATGCACAAACACAAACAGTGAAATAAAAAAAAACAAATAACAGGTTTTCACAATGTAAAATAATAACATTTCCTAACTTAGAAAACATGGGGAATCAACAGTACTGGAGCCTACCGTTTTTTCCTCTTTTTTTTCCTTGCTTTTGTTTCTTCGTCACTACTGTCTCTAGTTTCTTCTTCTTCTTCTACGTCATCAACTATGAAGTCATCTTTCTCATACTCATCCTGTCCCTCCTCTTCATTGATCATGCAGAATACTTTTATTATGTACTTCAATATTTAATCATTCAAATCATTGCTCGATCTTAAGCAAAATTTCTAATTAAAACCGAAAGATATTATACAACACTAAACATAAAAAATCATGCATATGACTTTATTCAAGACATGACTGTAATTGTAATAAGAGAAAATATACATAAGCTTTACCTTCAGCCTCCTCATCATCTTCATCAGCTGCCTCTGTATCACGAGCGTCCCTGATGTCACTTTCTTCATACTCTGGTATAGAAACCGCTAACATAAGTTAGGCTCAGGCCAAAACAAGAAACTAAAAATTAAGTAAAGATAAACAAACAATGACAGACAAACATTACTTGAAATTTTCCAATGGCATCTCTATTCCATTTCTTGTAAACACAAGTTTCAGACTTCTCAACTAATGCTTTCAGTTTTATTAATATGCATTTAAAATAACTATATCTGAAGGGAGGATTAAATCTTCAATAGCCACAGTCCAGACTACAGAATGATGATTTTTCATGAAGCCCTATATTTTTCTATCCCTCTTTTGTGTAAAATGGGTTTATTGCTAAAATGTTCAATTGTGAAAGTACATTCCTTCACAGTATGACCTTAAATCTTGTATTTGTAAAGGCCTTTAGCTCACATTTGATTAATAAATAAACAAGATTATTTTATATTCTAATAATACTAATGTTCAACTGCTTGACAATGAGAATTAGAAAGATAAATTGCACAAAGGACGGATTTAACTAAACAGTATAGTGGAAAATGTTTTGAAAGAATATAACTTTATGAAGAATCATTATAACAAATCAAAACTACACAAAGATGTAATACAACATATAAGAGTTTTGGCATACATGCCACAAAAAGAAAAGACAAAACCTACTTTAGCTTTTCATTCTATAATATAGCATCTTATAATGATCCCAAAAAATTCGAAAATTTATGCCTATGTAAATGCTGCATGTAACTTTCCAAAGATGTTGAAATTTTCACATTCCTTTCCCATGAATATTGCTTCAAAAACAGGTCCTGAAAATATGCCTCATAATGAATACTTCCACAACTAGAGAAAGTAATAAAATCGTGCCTGCACATTTCTACCATAAAGAATACTTAGCTTAAGTCTATTAAATTAAACGTACCTTCTTCATCATCAGAAACAATATTTCTGGCACCCATGTCGAAAGAAGTGAGCAATGTGCTTCAACGCCAACAAACCAAAAAAGCAAAACTATACCCTAGTCCCCCTGAAAGAGACAAGAAAAAATATATGATAATCCAGAAACACAATTCAAGTTAATCCAATCACATAGTTTCCCTATTTCACACCTTACAAAAATCCAGAAACAAAACAAAGATTGCTCAAATATTAACTCATCAAAAAACTGGCTTGATTTGCAAAATCTACAATACTTATTCACATCCACCTAGATGCAAACCATAATTGCACCAAGTGAGAAAAACCAAAAGAATTGAGTAGATTAAAACACATCAATGTTCACAGATAGCTGCAAACGGTTATGGCACATAGTGCAGTTCATGGCTGTACAATTTTTGTGGAAATCGAAATGTAAGAGAATACAGTGAGAAAATACTCTCAGTCAGATTTTAAAAGGCAATTAGGACGTTACCAGCATTGTTTGTCAAATGTAAATCAAATTATCAGTGAATATGTAAAGCGAATGGGTTTGTAACAAGTGCACATATATTAACTGTCTTTCTTCTACAAACTGAACTCTCATGTATTGCTGATGGATCTTCTATGTTCCTGTAAAATAAAAATAACTAGCAGTCATGCGCTTTTTTCGTGCAACAGTCAGCCAATAGGTTTAAGGGGACTGTCTAATTAGTTTTGGAATTTCGTCCCAGTGGAAAATGTTCTACCGTCTATTTAGTTTTGGAATTCCGTCTCAGTGGAAAATGTTCTACTGTCTAATTAGATTTGGACTTCCGTCTAAGTGGAAAATGTTCTACTGTCTAATTAGTAGTGGAAAATGTTCTACTGTCTAATTAGTTGTGAAACATGTACGTTTTAATTAGATTTATTTTGTCTCAGTGGAAAATGTTCTACTGTCTAATTAGTTTTGGAATTACAATTTTTAGTAACAGTATACTAACATGGCATTGACAGTACAAGTAATTAAGGTGACCACCAACTAACTTCAGCTTTCTGTTTCTAAGTGGTTTCATGTGTGGTAATGGGAGCCTTCGAACAGGATATGAAGATTGAAGATCCATCAAAGCATAATGAAAAGGGCGATTTTCTCTCATCTCTTCCATGGATTTCAGTTATACTGGTGTCCTTTACACTTATATTTGCCTTAGCCGAGGAATGATTGAATGAAAAGGAATGGTTGTAGAAAACCAAAAAAAAATTATGTACGCCTTTCATGGCAAAATAGATAAAATTACTAAACAATTGCCAAACAGCTAGAACCTTCAAGTTTTTATGTGGTTCTTATGCACTGAGAAAGAGATCTCTATTTGAATCTAAACAAGATAAGTATGTCAATCGGGGAAAAAACTTCAGCACCTCATCAATTCCAGCAATGGATACAATTAAACAATCTCTATTTGAATCTAAACAAGATAAGTATGTCGATCGAGAAAAAAACTTCAGCACCTCATCAATTCCAGCAATGGATAGAATTAGACTGAATGAATAATCTATTAGCAGAGTGATCATTGAAATGTACAAATGAGTTGACGAATAATTGTGAAAACATGTTTAATTTGAAGAAAAAATTTGTACAATTAATGGGCCATTAAATAATGGATGTACTCAGTTAATGTCAGGCTATACTGCCTAGTGCCATCACAGATAATGCAATAGAAAATCTCAATTAACATCACGAAAAAAATTCTCAGCCTAAATGAGGGGATAAAACAGCAGATTTGGTGGGAGTGACCAAATATCAACCCTGTAACTTCTTCCTGTAAATAATCAAAACAAATATATGGTGTTTCACTCTGATGAATCATTTCTGGTCCAATCTACAAGATGGTCTATTATTGGTAAGTGCCTGGATAATAGCTTGCAAAACTTTGATTTCGCCATCTTATTTACAATCTCCTCTTGGTTGGCATACAACTCCTCTCTATGTATTTTAAAAACCTCTGAAATATGGGAAAATATGCTATGAAATAACAAATCATGAGGTCGCTGATAAGAATCTATCCAGGGAAAAAGCTATCAGCTGGCTGCTAAGAGTCACTCTTTCATGTAAAGATTGCAAACTTAAAAACAAACTTAAAAAACTCAGGAAATAAACCTAAACAAAGAGATTATCACTTTATACAATGATTATACATGATTAAAAAAGCTACCAACATTATAATATTATAAATGAAAATAGCTACCAAAGACCCAATTATAGCTTCATATATGCTCTCCTTTACCTAAAACAGCTCAGTGTACTTAGCAAAAAATAACAAACATCAGTAAAATTCACCAAACAGGCTAGCAATGGATAAAACATATCGAACACATACAGCAAAGAAGATTCCACTGCCTGCCAAAAAATACATCGCTAGATTATTTAACTTGTTTCAGCTTAACAACAATCTGTTTCAAATTTCCAATCAATCAATATGCTTCCAAGGATATGAATTTGACTCTACAATTGAGCACCAAATTCAATAATTACAAAGACAAGATTCATATTGCACACAAACCCCTACAAGATCCATCTTTACACAATTCAATAATTTACAGAGACCAAATTCATATTGCACACAAGAGCCAGATTCAACTGCCTGCCAAAAAATACAGGGCTAAATTATTTAACTCATTTCAGCTGAACAACAATCTGTTTCAATCAATAAATATGTTTCCAAGGATCTGAATTTGACTCTACAATTGAGCACCAAATTCAATAATTACAAAGACCAGATTCGTAAAGCACACAAACTGCTACAAGATCCAGCTTCACACAATTCAATAATTTACAGAGACCAAATACATATTGTACACAAGAGCCAGATTCAACTGCCTGCCAAAAGAATGTAGGGCTACATTATTTGACTCATTTCAGCAGAAAAACAATCTGTTTCAATCAATCAATATGCTTCCAAGCATGTGAATTTAACTCTACAATTGAGAACCAAATTCAATAATTACAGAAACCAAATTAATATTGCACAGAAGAGCCAGAGTAAATTCTCTCTCTTATCCAATTGTTTAAGGAAAAAAGAAAAAATGGGTATCTATGAAACCCCTACCAAACGCCTATAAGATCCAGCTTTACACAATCCAATAATTTACAGAGACCAAATTACTATTGCACAGAAGAGCCAGAGTAAATTCTCTCTCATATCCAATTGTTTAAGGAAAAAAGAAAAAATGGGTATCTATGAAACCTGTAAAATGATGATTCTGATGATGAACGAGCCGCTCTCACAAAGATGTACCAAAGAACAAGAGCTTGATACAAATGTTCATATATAATAAGAATACTGACAAAGCAGTGTATAGAAAGGAATTGCAGAGTAACTCCTGAACTTGAAAAATTCAGATGAACTTGAAAAATTCAGATGAACTTAAAAAATTCAGTCTGAACTTTATTTTTAAGAAATTGTGGAATAATGACTCATCCTGTGTGTGCTCTACACCAGTCATTTGTCATGTTGTCCGTATCAATAGCTTCTATAAAGTATATACAAATAATTACAAATGAGCTGTATCAATAGCTTCTATAAAGTACATAGAAATAATTACACATATGGACGACCACGTGAATTGCTTTTACAACTCTCTATTAAAGCATCTTAAAACTTTAGTGGTAGGAGAAAGAAAGAGAAGATCCAAGCATACATAGCCCTTTATCATAAATAATGCAGGCATTTACCAATTAGGGATACATGCAAGCAAAAAAGTATTAAAGCAGTCATTAATGTACGTGCTTGCCTTGTGTGGCTCTTGCTCATTAGGGTTTGCAAGGGCTGGACTAAAAATGGTGAAGGAGCGTGGAGGACAGCGTGTAAGGTAAGAAATCAACAAGCATCCATATCTTCCCTGATAAGTTTACGCACTTGGAGAGGGAGATTTGTGTTTCTAATTTAAAAAGGAGAATCTTTCTTTTGTAACAATTTCCACTGAAGTTGACAGTTTCTGCTAAAATTCCCATTCTATGAGCTAATCTCTCTTGAATAATATGTGTAGGATCATGAATGAAAAGGCTGATTTTAGGTACAGATTAAAGCAGAGTCATCAATGTACCTGCTCGCCTTGTGTGGCTCTTACTCATTATGGTTTGCAAGGCTGGAGTAAAAAATGGTGAAGGAGCGTGAAGGACAGTGTGTAAGGTAAGAAATCAACAAGAATCCATATCTTCCCTAATAAGTTTATGCACTTGGTGAAATAGATCTGTGTGTTTCTAATTTAAAAAGAAAAATCTTTCTTTTGTAACAATTTCCAATTAATTTGATGGCTTCTGCTAAAACTCCCATTCTATGAGCAGGTCTCTCTTAAACAATATGTGTAGGATCATGAATGAAAAGGCTGATTTTAGCTACAGAGAACTCTACATGGCATTTTATATCCGAATAAATTTTAGTAAACAGTGCTACAAATGGGTTCTTATTCTAAGTTATGCCCTGCAAGGCACCATGGGCAGTTTCCTTTTGTACCCCATAGAATTGTTGGTTCAAATGCTAGTGTTTTAAGCAGAAACAATGCAAAAGGAAAAGGAAAAGTGCAGAGAGTCTAAATAGGTTTCCAACCAAGAAATAGCAAAAGGACATAGCGGACAAAAGATACCTTAGAATCTGTTGTGAGGTTTTCACACATCACCCCAATCTTTGGGGACCCCCCCTTTTGAGTGGCTGTATTAGTGTGTAGAGGTGGGATCTTGGAGCCTTTTGGGGTTAAGTTTGGCTTCCTTACATGCTCCTTGTTTCTCCCCTTTGAGCTGGCGGGATTTTGGCTTGCATAGGACATATCCTTGTCCCATGCACCTTGGATTTCCACCCTTGGTCTTGAAATGTAGTGTCTGATCGAATGTGTTAGGGGAGGTAGGTTTGTCAAATGGAAAGATATAGTGATGGTTGTCAGCTTTATGAAGGGGGAAATCAGGGGTCTTGGTGACTTTCACCAGCAGCAAATAGATAGTGTCCCGTGACTGGGCGGATTCCGCCCAGCCATGGGACTGAGATTGTCCTATCCACTTGAAAATTCTGCTCTCTCAAGTCTGGAAGGTGATTCTTGGGCAGATGGCTCGGTGTTTGAGGCAAGTCTTTGAGAAGTAGATGGAGTCTAGGGGGATGTTTTATGCTTAAGGGGTCATGTCTTCCCTTGGGCGGAATTGTCCTGTCTATGGGACAATTCCACCCAGAATGTTGGTTCTCCTTCCTTCCCCCCCTCTCCTAGCATCCTTTCTCCAAGTTATGGATGAGCAGTTAGACCCTCCCACCTTTGACTTCAAAATCTGATGATAAGCATTGATGTTTTAGAGGTTGCAAGTCATGTTTGAAAGGAAATTGATAGTGTCCCATGACTGGGCGGATTCCGCCCAGCCATAGGACAAGTTGTCCAATGCACCTCTAAATTCCGCCCTCTCCTAGCTTTGATGTTTTGGATCTTTTGGATGGTGGTAGGCTGTTTGAAGGCAATTTTCGAA
>MU228075.1:2087725-2120274 GCA_018584345.1 Thuja plicata
ATAAATAATTCCTATTACAATATAGAAAATTCAAAATATATTAAAACTATACCAATACAAAAAGTTGTTGAAAAATACAATGATCTAATTGGACAACTAATACAAACAGTAGCATTACAATGAATGCTATAATATCATGCCTACGGCAGGAACTAATAATATCAACTCCTTATTAAAATATATGTTTGCTTCTTATGTTCTATTGCATTTGATAATTGAATTATTCACACAATCCAATTCATTCTTATTAAAATTCCAATACTAAAAAAATAAAAACAATTAATCATATTTAAAGCATCACGACAATCATGTTTTAGAGATGAAAAAATATGGTAAAATTATATTCTAAAGTATCATGACAATTTTTGTCAAGAAAAATCAGAAATCTTCTTTTTCTTTGTTAAAGTAAGAATGTAAAGAGAAATCTTAGATCTACTCTGATTTAAGGAGGGGAAACTTCCCTGTTCATACTTAGAGGTGATATTGGATAAATATCCAAGGACTACTGAGGTATGGAATACAATAGGGGAGAAAATGGATATGTGGAAAGCCAAATGTTATCCTGGGCTAGTAGGATCATTAAGCTAATATGCAATACCAATATACTTATGTCTTGTCTTTCATTATCAGTTGGCGCTTATGTAAAAATAATTAAGAACATGAGAACCTTCTTTTTGCAAGGAACTTTTGAAGAAAAAATATGTTTTCATCTCATAAGCTAAAATATGTAGGCCTATAGAGGAAGGAGGGGTTGGAATTAAAAATCAATTATGGAAAAAACAAAGCTCTAGGTGCAAAACTCTTCTGGAAACTTCATACTGAGTCACAGTTGAAATGGGTAAGGATAGTAAAAGGAAAATATGTGACTGATTCCAATGGCTTTAAGATTTTAAGTTTATCTAACTTTCTTATAGAATCATGAATTTGGGATTTCATGACCACATGCAGTGTTCTTATATCGAGCCAAATTTCATGGAATATAGTGGATGGTTGAAAAGGTTTATTTTGGAAGGATTCTTGGGGAGGATATCTAATTATTGATAACCAGATGGATACAAGCAGAATTAGAGAAATTTGTGAAGAATCTTGGGGGCATCATGTTAGAGATTATGTAATAATAGATTCAAACAATACCCTTAGGTGGTAGTGGAAGGCATTTGAAGATTTGAATTTGTCATCAAAAGATCTTGTTAGTGCTTTTTCTTGCAGAATCCAAATAAAGATCAATGCTCGACTCTATGATTCCCAACTCTTGATTCAACCAAGCAAAAGTCTAACTAACAAGGATTAAATCCTCCTTCACTTCGAGCTCCATAGACTCAGGCGGGTGTACCTCTTACGACTTAATACTTTTCAGTAAATCTCACAGCAGATTAGTAATGAAATAGGATCTACTAATGCCTTTTACTACAAAATGTTGATAACAAATCTTGCAGATGCTAACAACTAATCTTATACTGAACTTTACAAGCCAAAAGATACACTTGACAATAGCAAATAATAATGCAATAAGGATTCTCATCCTTCTTCTCTTCGAGCTTCAAGCTCAGGCAGGTGTACCTAAAGGATTCACTTCTCCAAGGAATCAACAAAAATGCTTGCATTCTTCAACACAAGTCATAAATATCTATGTTCTTCAACAGGAAATAAAGATTATTTAAAATTTTAGGGTTTGATGATGATAATTGCTTAACTAGTACAGACCACTGCCTAATCCAGGGTAAAGAGTCAAATGAATATATATTCACAGAAATTTTCTAACAACAACACACATAGAATCTAAATGAAATGTCTTACAAATCATCTTCTCATTCTCATACCCAAACATCAAATTCTCATGAAAGTCTTGAATCCCCTGAAATTACCCTTAAGAATTACCCTTCCCTTGAAAGTAACTTAAGAACAATTCCCTGATTTACCTTATAAACATTGTATTAAAACTTGCCTTACAAATTTCATACATAATAATTCAAGCATAAACATATGAAGACATCATAGATATGAAAAAGGAACTCCACAGTATTTTATTAAAACTTCTTTGTTTCAATACATTTAAAGTGACAAATACTGTAAAACCAGACAAAAAATCAAAAAACTGCTTAGCAATTGTGTATTCACCATCCCTTACAATTACATTGAGCTTGCTACTTATAGAATACACTAGCCATCCTAGAATCCTAGAAGAAAGAGGATGCAACAAGCTTCGGATGGCTAAGAAAAGCAAAAAGCACTAAAAGGCAAAAACAATTACAATCTTCATTTGGTGGAGGAGGGAAACTTGAGTAGCTCTTTTGCAATCATTGCGAATCTTTTATAGTTGGCACCTTTGTCCACATATATTCAAGGTAACTTTTGAAAGTTGTCGTGAGAACTAGTGACCATCAATATAGGCTAACATACACTATTCTTTGTGATAATTACCCTCCTTGTGCTCATTGATCAGGTGCCAAGTGTCCTTCATTCTTCATCAATTGCCTCCAAGTCTATTGTTGTTTTCTTTTTCTCTTGGGCTTGGTACTATTATCCCACAATGTAACCTCCTCTTCCGTGGGCCAGTTGAAACTCTTGATGCCCTGCAATTGCTTTAGTTGTCTCTCCCACCTGGCATCAGTGATAGCCCTTGTATCTGCAACAAACTTGACAAAGTCTATTTCAGCTATAAACATTTCATCCAGGGCTTTGTTAGACTTGTCCATATCTAAAGTATTGTCCTCAGTGAGGAAAGACTCCTTCTGTGGCAACAAACTATCAAATTCTCCCCTCCACTCCTCAATACCTTTCACTTCATCATTTCCATTTTTGATGGGAGGGATGAATTTGCTGAAGTCGGGGCCAAACATAATTAACCTTGATTATTTATGGGACAATAATTTGTCTCTATTCTATGTTGATTTTTATACTCTGTTTTTAGACATTCCCAAGACATTTGTGAACCTTTAAAGTATATGAACTTGTGATCATGCTATAAGTACAGTCTGAACCACCAAAGCCCATCGGTAGTTAGTAATGACATATTTTGCTAAAACTTTATATATTTATCGCGGTATTTCATATAAGTATTTGAATGTGTGTTCTAATATTTGGATTGAGTTGAATAGTTGACTTGAATATATATTTGCATGTGCTACTAACCTACCAGAAAAGAGGAGCGGCTTGAAAGTGGATCGACAACATTGAAGAGGAAACGACGAAGTCTCAGTTGCGACAGGGAGAACCATTATGACATCGCGAGACATGCCTGCTACATTGGAGGAACCATCATCTCAGGAAATATAGGAACATAACTCTACTATATTTTCTCAAGCGATCAATACTTTGTTGAATCGGTTATCCAGACTTTATGACATTCTGTCATGGGCTGTTACATTCTCCTTTCTCTATGGCATGATTTAGTCAGACTTTATATGTATACTTTGAATAAACATCAATCCTCTATATAAATGGATTTGATCATTAGCTTGTTGTTAGTTGGATAATATATTATTGTTGTGTTTGCATAGCAAAGTTACTCTTTCTAGTTTTGTGCATTGTTTTCATTATGATGTAATCAGTTTCTAGAAATATAACGAAGGAGTGATTTTGAGTTATTTTCTGTGTTAGTAGTTAGTAGAAGCCAACCAAGGGGGGCCCACTTGGGAGGTAGATTAGATTAGAATAGGTTAGAGTTGCTTTCAGCACTTACAACATTTTAAGTAGAGTTATTGTTTCCTCCTGCAGCATTATAACTCATGTATGTTCCTACAGCACTTGCAAGGATAATTATAGTGAACATCTTGGGTTGAAAGAATAGGTTTGAGTTGAGTTTATAGTTTTCAGCATTAATTTCATTAAGTAGTTTTGTGTGTTTACTTTCCTGCAGCAATAGCGTGGGTCTCTTTCATGTATTTTTCCTTCCTGCAGCAAAAGTAATATGACTCTTTGAGAGACTTAGTGCACAAATCATGTTTTCCCATTTCAAGTATACGTCCCTGGGTTGACAATTCAAATTCACTTCATGATAGTAAAAGTAATCCTTAGTTTTAATACACTATTCCTAGGAGAAGATTTGGCACGATTATTAGTACCTATTATGGGGATGTTCATTTTTGGCGTCGTTGTCGGGGATGGTGTCAAGCTGAGAACCTTATTGAGTCATTTTTCATTTTTTTAGATAGTTCCCTATTTTCTAGATAGTAGTTTGCAGTCCTGAACTTGCTTCACAAGTTTACATAATTACTTGCATGCATCGAAGAGGAAGAAGACGAGATGTACACGATAGATTTCTTTCAAGAGAATCTACTAATCTGAATGAAGAAGTTGAAGAATTTGAATTACCTTTTGTCAATGCAAGTCCTGAATTTCCTGTAGCATCTTCCTCTAAAGCAGAGCCTTTTGATCCAGTTGGCCTTTGACCTTTTGCTAAAATTTTGGCTAGTTTTCTTGATAATTCTGCTCCAAGTGCACCTGTCGTTCATAATCTTGTGGCTAATGTTCCTTTCCAGTAGCATCTCCATTCCAAATACCTCCAGTAATGGCACAACCTACTTTTCCATTTCCTCTTCCTAGCCTTATCAATAATGCTAACCTAAAAAACATACCCACTGTTGCACTTCCAAAGTTCTATGGCCTAATAATTGAAGACCCTAACACCTTTTTGTTTGAGTTTGACATTCTTTGTCGAAGCTTTGACTACAACATTGATGGCCACAAGCTCAAGTTGTTTCCACCAACATTGAAGGAGTCTGTCCTACTGTGGTTTATGGGATTAGGAGGTAATGCAGCAACCAGTTGGGATGAGATGCAGACTCTATTTCTGCAAAATTATAAAGAGTATTGCAAGGGGGGTGACCCAAGAGGAGATGACATTTTTTGAATGTCATAGAAGGAAGATGAAACTCTGGAAGACTATGTTTCACACTTCTTGTATAACCTAGAGAAGAATCCACAACATGTGCTAGAGGAGGATTCACATAAACTCATTTTTTTGAGGGGAGTAAATGATAACTTCCTGGAAGCATTGGACCTCATGGCTGGAGGAGATATGTCCCAATCTTCCTGGGCTGATCTTAAGAAAATATGCCTCAACTATTCAAGATCAACCGTAAAGAAGGGTAGAGGATTTTGGTCTACACTTGCTAAGGGGAACAACTCGGGCATTTCCAAGCTGGAAATCTTGAACCTGCTGTCAGATTTCAAGCAAGATATCATCAGTGATATTGCTACACACCTGGATATAATGACTACCAAGAAGAAACATGTAGATGTCAAAGCATAACTAGTTGAGTATTGTCCTCACTACCGCAAGCAAAAGAAAGATTGTGGGTACAAGCTGGTGGTAAATTTGGAGAGCCAACATATTCCTACTGAGTACATGAAGATAGAAGGATACGATGAGCAAGTGTTCTTTGTTGCTTAACGTCAGTCGTGGGCTTCAAGACAAGGTATGCCTCAAGGCCCTTTACAATTATCTAGTCCTTATAATAATCAATGGCAGAACCAGAATTATCAAAATCCTTCTCAGTACTCTCAACCTGTGTGGAACAATGTCTGGCCTAACCAATAGAAAAACTAGTGGCCTAACCAACAACAAAACCAGTCGCCACCACAAGGGAATTGGCAACCATATAACCAATGGTGAGGACCTCAACAATGGCCTAATAAAAATCCTAGTTATCCAACCTTACCACCTCCAGTGTCTCAACATGTAATAATGCCACCTCCTGCAACCACAAGTCCTACTCCAAAGCCAACCCAATTACCTGCTCAACCACAGCCCAATCCTAACAACAAGAAACAACAACAACCAATTTATGTTACTGATGCTCAGCAATACCCTGCCTATGCACTAGAGATATCTAATTTTCACTTGAGACCTGGTACTACTCTGCCTGCACCTGAACTTGAACCTCTTGTTATAACAGAAGTTCTAGACATTCCTACAGCATCAGCACCACTTTCAAAAGCTACTTTTCCAAATGTTGTTCAACCAACTGATATACCAAGTCAAACTAATGTTCACACCTCAGTTAACCCTCCCTTTCCACAAAGGCTTAACATGGAAAAACCTATATCCCACGAAGAAACACCATTTGATATCCTTAACCAATTGAAAAATATGCATATCCAAATTCCACTATTTCAAGCTATCAAAGATGTTCCCATTTATGGAAAAGTCATTAAAGAAGCATGCCTCAAAAATCATAGACATAAGAAAAAGGATCCCCAAACAATTCATGTTATGGGTCAACTTGCAGATATTATGTTGGAAAAGATAGTCATTCCAAATTACTCTGACCCTAGAAGCCCAATTGTTGATCTTATAATTAATGGTCAGTTTGTGAAGTTCGCTCTAGTAGATTTATGAGAAGCTATAAATGTTATGACTAAGGATACCATGCATAGGTTAAGTATAGAGGGATTGAGAACCACTCCAATAGTCTTACAACTTGCAGACAGTTCCACTATCACCCCAAATGGCATCATAGAAGATATAGCAGTCACATTGGATTCCTAGGAATATCCTGCTGACTTCCTCATATATCACCTAAGGTAAAATTTGTTGGTTATCCAGATATCCTTGGAAGACCTTGGTTAGCCACCACTGATGCCCATATTAGTTGCAGATTAGGTAACATGACAATTTCAAATTGCTAAGCAATCAAGAAGCTAGCATTATATCCTCCTGCCCAACCCCAACCAGATTTGAGTACTCCTATTTGGTTATATTTGGGAGATGAGGAAGAAGAGCTAAATTATGTTGCTCAACTAATTATGTTACACAGACAATCCTTCCTGAAATTCCAAGAAGAAGAAGATGTGATTCATAGTATCCTTGCCAATAATTATGTCATAGAAAAATATATTTCTGAAAGCTTTGTTTTGCAGTTGCCTACCCATGAGCACTGTGTTTTCCAGTAGGCCCTAATATTATCTATCAATTACTACCTTGTGAGATATACACAATCCCAATACCTAAGGTATCAATGCTAGAGCTGAAAAATATGGGGGAACTCTCTCCTGGTCACAATCTTTATGTTAACAGTAAACTGCCACCACAACAATTGGCATTGTTAACTCAACTCCTCTGTAAGCATGAAAAACATTTTCTTGGGACTATGGAGACATGACAGGATTGAAGCCAAAGCTATGAAAACACAGAATCTACATCGGTGAAGGAATTATACCACTCTGGCAACCTCAGAGAAGAATTAACCCAGCCTTAAGAGAAATTATAAAAATAGAGCTACAGAATTTGCTAGATGTTGGTTTTATTTATCAAATCTCTGATAGTAAATGGGTATCACCTTTGGTCATGGTTCCTAAATGGGGGGGGATGGATAATATGTGTAGATTATAGGGAATTTAACAATGCAACAAAGAAAGACCATTTTCCCTTGCCACTTATTGATCAAGTTCTAGACACCTTAGCTGGTAAGAAGCACTTCTCTTTTCTTGATGGATACAACGATTATAATCAGATTAGCATTGCTCCAGAAGATCAGGAGAAGACAAAATTTACATGTCCTTGGGGAATATATGCATATTATGTGTTACTTTTTGGCTTATGTAATGCACCAGTCACTTTCCAAAGGGCTGTAATCAACATTTTTGTTGATATATCACATGATTGCATGGAAATATACATGGATGATTTCACCACATTTGGTGTTACTTTTGAAGAATCTTTGAATAACTTGGAAATCGTGTTGATCATATGTCAAGAGCATAACCTATCCCTTAATAGTGAGAAATGTTTCACATTGATGCAAGAAGGAGTGGTGCTGGGACACTTCATCTCAGAAGTTGGCATCCAAGTAGACCCTGCAAAAATTGAGGTAATTCTCACATTGCCTACACCTACTAAGCAAAAAGGTGTTAGATCCTTTTTAGGACATGTTGGCTATTATAGGTGCTTCATCCAAAAATTTAGTCAGATAACTATTCCACTATACACCTTGCTTACAAGAGAGACTGAGTTTACATGGACATCAGTCTGTGATGAATATTTCATGCAGCTCAAGTCACTTCTGACAACTGCACCAGTACTTAGGGCACCTAATTGGTATTTACCATTCCACATACATACAAATGCTTCTGACTATGCAATAGGTGTTGTCTTAGGACAAAAGTCTAATAACCTTGAAAATGTTATTTACTATATTAGCAAAAGTTTACATGGCCCAAAGTTAAATTATACAATTACTGAAAAAGAATTAGTTGCAGTAGTTTATGCTTTGAATAAATTCCACCATTATGTAACAGGTTATCCAATCTTTGTTCATACTGACCATGCAACAATCAAATATCTTATGAACAAACCTGCCATATTAGATAGGATAGCAAGATGACTTCTTCTTTTGCAGGAATTTGACATAACCATAATTGATAAGCCAGAGAATGCAAATGTAGTAGTTGATTATTTGTCCAGACTCTAGAATGTTGACAATGATACTTTTGTGATAGATGACACATTTCCTGATGAACATTTGTTCCATATTGTTGTCAAGAGTCCATGGCATGCTGATATAGCTAATTACCTTGCAGCTGACAATATGCCTACACATTTCTCTCCTAAGGACATAAGAATGCTTGTTGAGAAAAAAATTCAATTCTCTTGGATTGAAAATACATTATTCTATACTAGTCCAGACCAAGTCATGAGAAGGTGTGTATGTGAAGATGAAACCTATGATATCCTCCATGCTTGTCATGATGAGCCATGTGGAGGACACTTTGTAGCTAAGAGGACAACTTTGAAAATCTTAACAACAAGTTATTATTGGCCCACACTTCACAAAGATGCATCCAATTATACAAGAAAATGTGATAAATGCCACAGCATGGGTCATCCAACAAAATCAAATGAAATGCCTTTACATCCACAAGTGGTTGTCACACCATTTGATAAGTGGGGCATGGATTTCATTGGTCCTATAGACCCTCCATCTAATGGAAAGTCCTACATTTTGGTATGCACTGACTATCTAACCAAATGGGTTGAAGTGAAGGTCATGAAGCACGCACGTGATTATAAGGTAGCAATGTTCCTGTATGAAGAAATCTTCACCCATTATGGTGTGCCAAGAGAGCTTGTAACTGATCAGGGAGCACAATTCACATCAAACCTGATCATAGAACTCATGAAGGAATACAATATCAGACACCAGAAGTCCAATCCCTACCATCCTCAAGCCAATGCTCAGGCAGAAGTCACCAATAGAGAAATTGAAGCAATTCTAACAAAAATAGTTCACCTACACCGCAGTGACTGGAGTAGCCAACTTTGAAAAATAGTCTAGGCATACAGAACCACATGGAAGACAACCACTGGATTCACTCCATTTGAATCACTATATGGGAAAGCAATAATGTTACCAATTGAGTTCAAGCACAAAACATTGCGTACTGCACTGGAGTTAAACATTAAACTTCTTGCAGCACAACGAGACAGACTGCTACATCTCAACTCCTTGGATGAAATGTGGAAATCTAAATTGGAGCGCACAGAGATAGTATAGAAATAGAGAAAGAAGTAGCATGGCTCTCATATTAAGAACAAATAGTTTCAAGTGGGTGATTGGGCATTACTCTATGATTCCAGATTCCAAGAGACACCAGGCAAGTTGCAAACCATATGGTTGGGCCCATATGAAATAGACCATGTCTTTGACAATGGAGCAATCTAGTTGACAACTATTGATCCAACACATTTCAAGTTATTGGTCAACGGGCATCGAATTCATCTATATCATCAGCCCCAGACCAAAGATGAATTCCTGCAGCAATTCACGGATACAACTCCAAATGCACAACAGGTAAAACTTCCTATAGCGGAGGGTGCAAACCTTCTTCCTACAGCTTCAACATAACATTCCTCCATGTAAGTTCATAATAAAAGCTTCATTTTCAAGTGAAGTTCCATTCTCCATTCATATTCTATATTACTATTTCCAACCCATTCCACTTCTCTACCTTCCACCCACCCATCCTCCACGTCGCCATCTCTTTCCATTTTTCTATGTTTCAAATAAGAACCAACTCAGCTGATGCATGCATCTATCACACTTGTTCCACTCTCGCCACCTTTTTTGCGCATGAGGTAACCAAATGACAAGTACAACTTTTCAAATTTTTCCACTTTTAGCACAATGATTTTGGTAATTATATCTAATACTACAATTAATCTATAATTAAGGTATTACGCCAGTTCCTTACCCTATGCCAAGTGTGATAAGTGTGGACACTTGTCTTAATTTCATAGGGGGGAGGGAAGTGTATTAAGTTCTCATGTCATTTCTAGTTGACCCTATCATTTCTCGTAAGATTACCTGTCAACTCAAATTTGTACTCATGCCTTGTTTCAGTAAGCCCTTTTAATTTCTCGCACAAGTATCGTACCATAATTCCTGAATAATCTCAGCTTTTCTGACTTGACATGACCCTGAAAGGACAAAATTAAGCTATGTGAAGACTTGCACTTAAAATAGCACTTAAAGTCATAACTCCTTTTGTAAAAGCGTCATTATTATTTTTTATGTCAAAAACCACATAAAGATTGCGAAGAAAAAAATTCCATACTTTCAAGAAGTGTCGTTTGAAAGCTTAAATTCAGGGTGATTCAAAAGGGAATAAGGAATTTGGGATTGCAAAGTAGAGGAAAGTGAGAAATTGACAAACTACAATAGAAATTTGAAGAAAACAATTTGGAACAAATCAGAGGGCAATTAATGCGGCATGAGCCCATGGTTCATGGCATTATGCTCATGGATGTTGAAGTAGTTCGGAGGTTCAACATGTGCGGATGGCTAGGGTATTTCCTGCAACTGACAAAATTTCATGAGGAGGTAGGAGCAGAATTTATGAGTACATTTGAAGAGGGAAAGGCAACTGTATGGGGTTTAACGGTTGTCGCAAAAGAGGAACGCATAATAGGAGTAATTGGATTGCCAGCAATTGGGGAACATTATCCCAATGAGCATGACGCCAGGTCGTCTCGAGCCTAGTTTAATCTTCCTACAGACCCTCCATTGGAAATAAACAAACAAGGATGCAAATGCATGTCACTTCCCCCACCATTCAACGAGCTGGCAATGCACATTATAAGGTACTTGACCTACGAGGAAAGATTTTCTCATTCACATGCACATCATTTCAAATTACTTAGCTATGTAAGGCATAGTCTTCCAATGAATGTTCCCAAATTTTTGTATAACATGCTAAGTATTAGTGTCGAGGAAACTCAAAAGGGGAATACAAATTATGTCTCCCATCATGCCCTAATTAAACTGTTAGTTGAAAAATACCTTAGGGAAGTTTCTCCTTTGGCATGGTCAATATTTGTTCAGTTTAAAACCTTGCAACCCCAGGTTGAGCCTGTTGAGCCACCCAGTAATGATAATGCAACACCCTCCAAGCCAGCTACAACTGTTGAAACAACCACCCAAGAAGGGGAACCCAAAAAACTTGAAGGAAATAGACCTTCACCTACTCCCGAGAGAAATGTCCCTACCTCTTCTCAAAAGAGAGGAAAAAAAAAGTTGGTGAAGGAACTTTAGTTCCTGCAAATGAACTACAAAAGCCCACAACTTCAAAAGGGAAGAAAAGAAAATCAGCTCCTGTACCAACTACTCTTGCAGTAGAGAAGTCGAAGAAAGCTAGTAAAAACAAGGTTATGGAGGTTGTAGAGACTCATGTATAGAGAATTCCTTGGATGAAAGGACAAATTCCTCAAGTATCCCTAGACAGTCAATCTGTTCCTTCAGAACAAGTTGTTGTAGAACCCCATGTAGAGTATATTCTAGACAATTCACTAATTCGGCCTAAAATCCCAGATCTTTCTCAAAATCTAAATGAGAAATGTGATGATGAGCCTGCCACAAGTCAGAATGACCTTGGAGAGAGTCATTAGAATGTTCAAAAAGGAAATGAGGAAGAACCTCAAATACCTAAACAGTCAGCCCACTCACACTCTCAAAATTCCCTAGTGCCTTATCAGAGAACTTAGTTCACTAGCTATCTAGAGCAGGCATGTAGAGAATAAAGGAAGACAGAGGTTGGAGAATTCAAAGTATTGCAAAGAAATGTAATGCTTGAGGACGAGCACTATATTTGTAGGGGGGGAAGATGATGGGACAATAATTTGTTCTATTTTATGTTGATTTTTATACTCTATTTTTAGACATTACCAAGACATTTGTGAACCTTTAAAGTATTTGAACTTGTGATCATGCTATAAGTATAGTCTGAACCACCAAAGCCCATGGGTAGTTAGCAATGACATATTTTTCTAAAACATTATATATGTATCATAGTATTTCATATAACAATTTGAATGTGTGTTCTAATATTTGGATTGAGTTGAATAGTTGACTTGAATATATATCTACATGTGCTACTAACCTACCAGAAAAGAGGAGCGACTTGAGAGTGGATCGACAGTATTGAAGAGGAAATGATGAAGTCTCAGTTGTGACAGGGAGAACCGTTATGACACCACGAGACATGCCTACTACATTGGAGGAACCATCATCTCAGGGAATATAAGAACATAACTCTGCTATATTTTCTCAAGTGGTCAATACTTTGTTGAATCAGTTATCCAGACTTTATGATATTTTGTTGTGGGTTGTTACATTCTCCTTTCTCTATGGTGTGATTTAGTCATACTTTATATGTATGCTTTGAATAAATATCAATCCTCTATATAAAGGGATTTGATCGTTAGTTTTTAGTTAGTTGAATAATATACTATTGTTGCATTTGAACAACAAAGTTACTCTTTTTGGTTTCGTGCATTGTTTTCATTATGATGTAATTAGTTTCTGGAGATATAATGAAGGAGTGATTTTGAGTTATATTATGTGTTAGTATTTATCAGAAGCCAACCAAGGGGGCCCACTTGGGAGGTGGATTAGATTAGAATAGTTTAGAGTTGCTTTCAGCATTTACAACATTTTAAGTAGAGTTTATTGTTTCATCCTGCAACATTGTAACTCGTGTATGTTCTTGCAGCACTTGCAAGGATAATTATACTGAATTTTTTGGGTTGATAGAATAGGTTTGAGTTGAGTTTATAGTTTTCAACATTAATTTCATTAAGTAGTTTTGTGTGTTTACTTTCCTGCAACAGAAGCAATATGACTCTTTGAGAGACTTAGTGCACAAATCATGATGTCCCACTTCAAGTATACGTCCCTGGGTTGACAATTCAAATGCACTTCATGATAGGAAAAGTAATCCTTAGTTTGAATACACTATTCCTAGGAGACGCTTTGGCATGATTATTAGTACCTATTGTGGGGATGTTCAATTGTATTTGATTATCCTTTCCTTTGAAAAAGGATAAGGATGTACTAATTTTCTCAATCATTTATCCCACTTGGCACACTAACTCATGAAGATCTGGCCTACATGGTTGCAATTCTTCTAGCCTCTCAAATAAAGATCCCCTGCTTGACTATACACTGAACAATGGGTATAGATTTTCTATTGAATCCTTTACCTCCTTTTCAATATCAGGCAACTTGATGTATGCCTTGTGAATTGCATTTATCCTTCCTTTTATTATCTCAATTATATGTTGCAAGATATTTAATAATGTAGAAAGGGCAACCTCATTCCTGTCCTTGTCAACTATCTCTATTTCTTAAGCAAGCTCTTCAGTGATAGCAATTTGATCCACTTCAACTTCTTGTACTGGAGGAGGAAGATCCTTGGAGGCCTCTTCCAAATTTTCCTTTAGATCTTCCAATTGTTCTTCTAATGTCTGTATTTTCATCAGGCCCTTCTCCCTATCTTTTGCCAAGGCAATTGTCTCATCAAAGATCCTCCCATACCTTTGTGATAAAGGCTCTATTTTAGCTTCATTCAATCGGGAAAAGTGAGTGACAGCTTTGGAGATCTCCATATCATATGTGTTTTTGACTGTCCAAATGATCTTGTCCCCATCCATCTTTTCTTCTACATTGATCAAGGATGGCTTTTGTGTTTTTGGGGCCAGGGACCACATAGCAAGAGTTTGGGACCTAGGGTCATAGCTACAACCTCTTATCATTTCTCATATTTGAGTTTCAGAGGATAATTGAGCCTCTGGTTGTTTCCTGATATGATCTATAATAAAAGCTGAGGCCAAGTCCCATCTCGGTACAAGCAACATACCACTTGATTTTACCAATTGCCTAGCTTCCTCAGCTGTGATGGTCTCAGAATCAGGATCATAGAACTTTAGAACCTGCAAGGCTTCATCTCCCACTGTAGCACCCTCTATTATTTGCAACTGAGTTCCAACCTCTTGCTGCTTTATCCAAATGAGAAAGTTCTTAAACTCATCACTCTTAATGAAAGCACCATCACTCAGTAGCTCTTCTTGGTATAGCTCCCTTTCATCTTTACATAATTGGAGGGGAAATTCAACCTCCTCCCGGATCTCTTTCTCCTTTTTCTTTCCCTCTTTGATACTTTTTCTCAATTGGTGATGGTACTGACGATCACCAGTTACCAAAGCAACTACTCTATCTTTTTTCTTTCTGTGTACCTCTATTTGAGAGGGTCCTCATTCTATTATTTTCTTCTTTCTAGGAGGCTCACTTTTTGGCTTTGTATCAGGAGCTTCTGATCTCTATTCAAAACTAGGTGACTGATCCATCTAAGGAGGGATATGCTACTCATAATCCCCCTCACTACCCTCTTCATACTAAGAGGATGAGTATTTCTCATGCACTTTTTGCTTTTCTTCTAATTGGTTTTCTAATTGATTGTACAAGATGTCATATGAATCAATCATTTTGGTAACCCTATTCATGTAAGGTAATCCTGGGAAGAAACCTCCAAATTGAATCCCTACCCTTTTCAATTGCTTCTCCAAATCCACTAGGTCCCAGTATTTTCCTTCTTTATGCTCAACTTCTTATTCATCAAGAACATTTCCGATGACATCTTCCTCATCACACCCTTCATGCTCTCTGATGTCAGTGACACTAGGAGTTAACAACTTCTTGGCACTCATTATGAAACCTTCAGGGTCCACATATCTATATCGGACCATGCTCATCTATTTTGGACTGCCTTGGTGTGAATGTACCCTTCCTGTGAGGAGCCCAATGATCCTTATCTATCCATACTAGTTTCCAAATGAATTCCATTAGCGCAACCCTTGGAGGAACATACTTTGGAAGTATATGTGGGGGTTGAGAACACCCATATACCCTGATTAACGTGTATGTCTTTTCAAGATAGAAGTATCCATAGTTATGATCTCTAGGCCACTTATCAACATATTCATGAGGCCTTAGAAGCCACCTTGACATATAACTTGACTATATTTGTACCAAGCAAAGTTAAAATTGGATTCACAATCCAATTTTGAAAACCATAGAACTCATTCTCATTTGGTGTATAATTCCAGGCCCTAATCCAAAACTGCACAAGGTTCGGCTAACCATTCATGTGTGTGCTTGGTCTCAACATACTAGTGTCCATATCATTTATATTGTGGAAAAGAATTAAGTGCATCAACATAGATTAATGCATAAAACGAGGGTTGTTACCCTTCTGAATACTCACAATACCCTCATGCATCTGGTCAATAACATACTTAATGTAATCAAAATCAGTGTTCACATGGGAATTTTGAACGTCTAGGATGATCATCAACAAATCTACAGGCATTCTCTCCATATCTCCATCAATCCCCAATACTCTGCACAACCCATATGCTAGGTACTTCATGTAGAAGTGCAGATGCTTGAATTCTTAAGGTGCATTCTTAACACCGGGTAATGGGGCTACATACTTCCCTGACCTAGGCATATGACTTAGGATCAAATTCTTAACTAGATTGATCTCTTTCTTATACTTTTCTTTATGTTTGCTTAAATCAATTTATGTAGAAGAGTCATGATAGATACCAAAATATTTCATGAAAGAAGCCCCATCTAAGGTAACAAGGGTTGTTTGATCCTTTTTTTTATGGTCTTAGAGACTATATCATACTTCCTAACCAACTCAACTAGCAAATCCATATCTAGGAAAACATCTAGGACTATCAATTTGGCTAGACCTAATGTCTAGGGATTGTAAATAGGGATTTGCCTAGTTTTATTACTATAGAAGTAATTGAATAAATGATACCCAGAACAATTTGGGGTAATAGAGTCTCTACAACTAGACATATAGTCGGAGGAAATTTTATCACTAACCTTTTTATTTTTATTAGATCCTGGGAGCAATGTGATGAATTCTTCCGATTAATTCCTCTTCCCTTTCTGCTCATCTCATGTATCCTTACTTTCCTCATTCACTGAAGCCTTGCTAGATTCTGGTTGACTCATCTTGGCTCTTTTATGCAAGTATTTCTCTCTAAACAAGCTCTTCTTCACAAATATTTGTAACTTCTAAATTTCTTGCTCTACTCTTCTGAAAATTCTGATAAGAAAAAGACACAAGTGTTGGGTCTATATATCATTGAGCAATTAACGAATCAATCTAGTTGATATCTCATTATGTCGTTGCTCAATCACATCGACATTCACTCTACATATATTGAGTTCAATTTAGTGCTAGTCGCAGCGTATGAAGTTGATAGGTAATTGAAATTGAAAAGAGAGATGGAAAAAGGTCATCACTACTTTTGCTTTTAAAACCTTATAATATGTTAAAACAACCTAGACAAGAACTGATTGGCTTGATTTTCTCATTTTTTCACATCTCAACAAAGTACTGTACTTTGTTAGGATCTCCTATCTTTCTAAACTCTGGTAATTCATTTCATTTTATGGAAATGGTGCGACAACAAGTTTTCAATATCTCACTATGCTCTTCTTGACTATGGTTTATCTGGATATTTAGAGATAAGGCTTTCTCCAAGTCATTGAATGATTTCTTTAACTCGGCTTAACTCACGAGATCCAGCGACTGAGCAATCTCTTAATCTCTTAATGCTTGCGCTGACCACTATTAAGTTATGAGATTAGGTGACATACTATCTCCTAATATCTGAATGCCTGCGACTTAACCATTTTGATTACGAGATTTGGTGATAAGGCTATCTCTAGATCTCTGAATTTTTTCCTTCTGACCGCCAAGATCATGAGATTGAGAGCCTTAGTTATCTCTTGATCGCTAAATGTTTGTACACTAACCGTCAAGATTACGAGATTCAACGCTAACTTTGAAACAACCTTTCTCTCTTAATCTCGCAATCTTTCATGTTACTTTGATTAAATCTGGATACTTAGTGCACATCGTTCATCTGAGTCTTGATCGATGGTTCCTACTTAATCTCAGCACTCCTTACTTAACTTAGGTCCAATTTGGCGATTCAGTGACCAAACTATTATCATGATCTCTAAATATTTGCTTTAACTCAAGTCTGGTCTGGAGATTCAGAGATAAGAACATCTCTAGATCATTGAATGTAACTTAACTTGACTTTACTCGACCCAAGTTTGATCTTGATATTCAGAGATATGGCAATCTTTGAGTCTCTGAATGATTTGCTTGACTTGGGATAAATCACAAGATCAAGCAAAAACCCCAAATCCTTTACTGTATAAATGACCTATATTTAATCTCATGAGACTTGTCTTTAACTAAGGTTCCATCTCGAGATTCAGGTCCAAGGCAAAATGCTAAGTCACTGAATACTTGACCTAACTCTAATTTCATTCCAAGATTTAGCGCCAGCCACACATCTGAGACAAGATCAATGGTCATCACTATATCTCTGAACACTTTGCTTAACCCCAAGTCTATTTCGAGATTGGGCGATAAGGCTTTATCTCGTGATCTCTTAATGCTTCGTTTAACCTTAGTCTGATTCTGAGATCAAGAGATAACATAAATCTCTAAGTCGCTAAAAAAAAGTCTTGACTTTGGTTTCATTAAGAGATCCAACGCTAGCCACTCATATTTTTTTACATCAATGATCCATGCTTAATCTTGTAAGACTTTATCTAACCTCAAGTTTATTTCGAGATTCAAAGATAAAGGAAATCTCGTGATCTCTAAATAAGATTCTTAACCATGATTTAGTCTGGAGATTCAGAGATAAAGGTAATCTCTGAATCGTTGAATGTTTTCTTAACCCTTGGTTCTATTATGAGACTTAGCGACAATCTCCCATCTTGGTAATCTCTTGGACATGTGTTAGCATCTGATCAAACTTAGTCTTGTCTCTCCTGATCGCTGAATTCTTTCTGCTCAACTTTATTTATCTGGAGATTCAACGATAGCCACACATATGAGATGTGATCAACAATCAATGATTAATCTTAAGATTTAACTTATCTCAGCTCATGTTCAGAGATTCAGCGCCAACACAATTCTCGTGATCTCTAAATGAAATACTAAACCATGGTCACTTTAAGAGATTCAACGACAAAAGCTTGCTCCAAGTCAGTGAATGATTTCTTTAACTTGACTTAACTCACGAGATCTAGTGCTAACCTTTGATCTTCATTAACATCTATGGTTTGCACTTGATCTCCAGATTTTAAAAGACTTAACCATTTCTTTACGAGATCTAGTGACTGACATCAGTTGTTAAGTTCTTCACTTCTGCGCTCAATCTCCATATGTTACCAACTTGACCGCAATCTTCTCAAGATTCAAAGATAAGCTTGTCACTCAATTGCTGAATGATTTCAACTAGCTACCAATTCTCTAGAGACTTGGAGATAACCGCTATGCCAGATCGCTGAATAAAAAGAACTAACTGCCAAACTTTACGAGACTTGGAGACTTGAAAGACGAAAAAAGAACATGCGCATAAAGGTCAACTTGAAAATATAAGAGCTAGGGCACGATTTTGCAATTATTTTAGGAGACAAAAAACCCTACCAAAGGCAAACAAGACCTAGGGTTTAAGAATCTCAGACATTTTCAAAGCACAATTTCTTGGGACACAAACATTTTGAAGAATTTTGCAAGCACACTTGAAATTACCAAATACTAAGGCACACCAACTGACACTGGGAACCAAAAATTTTGGGTCAACTCAGAAAACTTAAAATAGACCCAACATATCTGAATCAGATAAAAGGAATATTAGAGAATATATCATTTTCATTCAAACGAGGACATGATGAAATAATATGAAACAGATCAAAATATGGTGTTATAATGCTAAAGATGGATACATGTCCATTGTAAAGAATCAGGGATTTAGAGTCATAGATATTCATATTCATCTATGTTGGAGTAAGCTTTGTCTCCAAAAAGCAGGTATCTTCACATGGATATCTCTTCAAGGAAAAAAATTTAACTACAGAATAGTTTTTAAAAATTTGTTTTTATGGTCCTTATGTATGCTTCTTGTGTGAAAATAATGATGAATCCATCAATCATATATTACTCAATTTCCCTTTGTGCAAAAATGTTGGCAAGGGTTATGTGTTAAATTAGGATGGATTACAACTCTACCAAATGATATTATGTCAGTATTCCAATCTTGGCCAAGGATGTATTCTAATAGCTTGTTTAGGGGTCTTTAGGTAATTTCTCCCTCATTAGTGCTATCAGATATTTGGAAGGAAATAAATTGTAGAATATTTCAAGGGAAGAAATTTGACTGGAATATGTTAAGAGGCTACTATAGCTGAAGTTGTCAATTCAAGGGTATTCTCCTCTAGTGAGAAAGAATCGAAATATACTAGCCAGGATGATAATATGAGGAAAATTTGGTATGGCCTTCAAACTCCTCCTTGTGTTGGAAGAGGGGGAGAGAGCAGAAGTAAGGATATGAGACAATGTAACTAGTCTCCTCCAAAACATAGAGGGTTTAAGCTTAATTTTGATGGAGCTTCAAGATAAGATCTGGGAATTTCAAGGTCGGGTTGTGTAATTCATGCATGGAATAGAAATCTCATTGCAAAACTTGCTAGACCTTTAGAAATTGATACTAATAATATTGCAGAATTTAAAGCTTTAATAAAAGGATTGGTCATCTACATAGAATTGGGCTTAAAGAATATGGAAATTAAAGGAGATTCAATCATAAATATCAATGTTATTAGAGTTGGGAACACTCCAAATTGGAGATTGAAATCATTATTGGAAAGTCACGGAATTGGTAAAACAATTTGATAATGTTATTATATCATCCTAAAAATTAACACCCATAATTGAATACTTTACTAGGACTTACTAGACCCCATTTTGGTGATTTCAAGGTATGAGTGCCCATTATTCTTGATCCTAGCAACCTATCTTTTCTCCCCCACTTCTTTTCATCTATACCAACATCCCCTCCAAATTCTAGCTCATTTTCTAAGGTAAAAGATGCCAAGAATAGCCTGTCCCAAGGACAGAACGCTAATAGAAACTTGTCCTAGGGAAATGGGGCCCTGATTTGACCCAAGGGCCAATATTTTTGGTGAACCTTACTCTTCTTACATACTTTAAAAAAATAATTAAAATAGAGTATTAACAGAGCATCAAAGGTACATAAAAGAGTTTAACAAAAGTAGAAGAGTGATCCGCTAAAGTTTACCACCTACTAGATCTACTTAAAGTCGACAATCTAAAGTTATTACAAAGAGCCTTTACAATTCAAAAAAAGAGATCACAGATGGCTACGTTTTATGATTCATCCCATCCACTGGTATTTTCTCTTGGAACAACATTGTCCCATCCGTCATTGTTGTCCTCATTCTGGTTATCAGCCCTATTAACATTGTGGTCTTCCTCATCATTGGCCCAGTATTTATGGCTTTCTTGGTTATCTACTGCCCCTGTATTGGCAATGCCTTGTTCTTTGTTGGGTGTATCTTCTTGTGTACTAGTGCCTTGGGGTTCTTTGGAATATGAAGTGGATTGCACCTCTTTCTTAAAGATGACCATGGCCCCTTCTTTGATTAATGCCTGGAACCTCTCCCTTGGAACTTCAATGACCGCAGTTACCTGTGTGGCAATATGAAAAATTGTGAGTTTAATAAAAAACTCAATAAGCTCTCTCCTTTTATCTTGGAAAATCTTCTCATTCCTTAAACTCCAAATGGTCCACAAGGTAACAACAGTTAACACAACCCAGCATTTGTTCAATTTATAATCAAACACATCCACAAAACCCAACACAACTTCATACCAACAATAATTATTAGGACAGTTCCAGGCAATGACTCGACCAAACAGACTGGACCAAATTTTATTAGCAAAAGGACAATCAAAAAAGAGATGTTCTTAGGTTGTTGGGCACTTGCAAATGGAACAAACAACATTCTACATACCACGTTGGGACAAAAAGGAACCGACAACAAGTTTTTTTAAAAAGAGAATCCATCTAAAACATAACATTTTTGGTTTGACTTGTGTATGCCAAAAGAAATCAAAGAAGAAATGCCATCTATTACCTGTCCAGATGATTCCCCAACTTTACATGATTTTGTGAGTGATATTCACATCAGCTTTTAGCATATTATAAATACTCTTGCAAGAAAAATCTTTCAGACCTTTACCATTGTTCCACTTTAATTGTTCCACCATTTGATTAGCATTCACAATCTTACCACAAGAAAATATGCCCATAGCTTTACTGATCAAGGTGTATGTTTTTTTTTGTGTATTTGGGAGGTTATATATAAGTTTCAGACCTTTACCATTGTTCCACTTTAATTGTTCCACCATTTGATTAGTATTCACAATCTTACCACAAGAAAATCTGCCCATAGCTTTACTGATCAGGGTGTATGTTTTTTTTGTGTATTTGGGAGGTTATATTTAAGTTTGATATCCTCCCAGGTTCCCAACTTATTGTCAACCAGAATATCCTGGATAAGGGAAATCCCCTTATTTTTCCAAGCTTTGGAGGAGCAACATTGTGTTAGTGCCAGTGGTTTATTTTTAAGGTAAATGCCCCACCAAATAGATTTATCAATGACAACAAATTTTAGATTTTTTCCCACAACATTTCTTGCATAGATTAAAGGCTTACCTGACACCGTGCCTTCCAAATAGAATGAAATATCTTGGATCCACCTATAATAACCTCAAAGTCTCCCAATAAGATGTCATTAATAGGAACTTGTTTCCATTTTTTTTTCTATTTCTTGATAACCGCCCTTTCTATATTGTTCCTGATTAGTATTTTCCATGGTTTGTTCCCTTCCAATGCTCTAAGAATCCACTTGGCTGCTAAGGCAATACCTTGTGTCCTGAGATCTCTAAGTCCCACCCCCTAGATGTTTAGGGGAGCAACACCACTCCCATTTGACACAATGTCTTTTTATGTTCCCAAGTCCATCCGACCAAAGAAACCCTCTAAGTATTTTCCCCATTTTATCAAATTGATACTTGGAAAACATCCAGGTTGATGAGTAGTAGATAGCATAGGGTGACAAGACTTTCTACACCACTTGAGTTCTCCCAGCTAGAGAGAGCATGTGCGACTACCATTTCACATTCTTGTTTTCAATTTTCTTATAGATCTAGGTCCACATCTCCTTCATGTTTGGGGAGATAGAGAAATGAATACCCAAGTATCTTACAATATTTGAGGGCCCCAACCATTGCCACTCTTTTCTGCCAAGCCAGTTCGGGGCTTCTGAGTTCCATCCCAATATAGTAGACTTATGCACTACAATTTTATCCCCTGAAGCAAGACAAAGATCTAGATTCTACTAATCATATTATCAAAATTTCCTTCTTATAGTTATAAGAATAATGTTGTGTCATCAACAAACTATTGTACAGTAAGTTCTTCTATATTTGCATTTGGAAGGTGAATACCTATTATTGGTGGACCAAACTCATTGGCCTTGAGAATGTATGATAGAGCATCAACATCAATGACATATAGGGCTGGTGCCAAGGGGCACCCTTACCTAATGGATCTACTCAACTGGATGGATTCTGATAGTTCCCCATTGACATTAATCATAGTAGAGGAGTCCTAGGTTAATATATTTACCCTTCTGCAATAATAGTCCAGGAATCCAAAGGCCTCCAACATTTTCAACACAAATGGCCATTCAATTCTATCATATGCTTTCTCAAAATCTAATACCGTCATTGCTACATTTTGTCCATCCATTTGGGCCCAGTGCATGGCTTCCCAAATGGTAATCAAATTGTCAAGTATATATCTTCCCTTGATGAACCCTGTCTGGGTAATAGAAATAATGTTGTTTAGGATGTTACTAATTCTCCTAGCCATGACTTTAGCAATAATTTTATATGAAATATTGAGTAGGGTAATTGGCCTCCAGTTTTTGAGTTGGGATTTTTCTCCCTCTTTGGGTAGTAGTTTAATCATTCCTTTATTACCGTTTTTCCCCAAGGACCCTGTCTCAAAGGCATCTTCATATACCTCCAATAGTTCATTGGCTATCCATTCTTGGTTCTTCTTGTAGAATTTTGTTGGGAGGCCATCAATACCAGGGATTTGTTATTAGCTAGGGATCCAATGGCCTCATCTATTTCCTTAAGGCTAAGTTTTTCTTTAAGTCTCTTGGAATCCTTCTTTGACACCTTTTTAGGGATGACCTTAATGCATTGCCTCAAAGTTGTCCTTTTTTTGTTCTGATGCAAATAACTTGTTGTAGAAATTCCTGAATGCTTCCATTGTTTGTTTGTTATTCCTACTAGGTCTCATTTCACCTTGTATATTGCTTATCTCTTCTCTATTTTTTTTGGCTCTGATTAGATTGAAGAAGTATTTGGATCCCCTGTCCCCATCCTTAATCCAATTGGCCTTGGCCCTAAATTTTTGACCTTGAATTTTGTAATTCAGTATCTTCCTCAACTGCATTTTAGTTTCAATGAGTGATTGTTCTAATTTTGCATTGATCCCTTCCTCTTGTATAGTTGTCTATGAGGTGATGATTTTCCTCTACTAGTTGTTTTCCTCATAGTTTCTATCCATGGCCTTTTTTTTTCCAATGATTTGGAACATATTTCTCCATGTTATTACTAGTTGATCCCATTTGTCTTTGGCTGAATAATTTGTATTACAGAATTTGGATAGGGTAGTTGCCATTAGAATAGCCTCCATAATGTCTTCATCTTCCAATAATGCAGTATTTAGTTTAAAGGCCCCTTTCCTTTTCTGATTTTGGTATTGGTCACTCAGGTTGTTAATAACAATGCATCCATGAATAGGGGAATGATCAGACATAGCAACAAGGGTTACACCGATAGGGTTCTATCCTGAAGGATGGGAAAGCCCAATAGCACTATTATCAAAGTATATCCTATCTAATCTACAATAAATTCTACTTGTATTTGTTTGGTTATTACATCATGTGAACCAGATGTTATGATATTCTTGTCTCTTATTTTCCAATGGGTCAGTAATGTGGAATCTCCTCTTAAATTTTGACCAGAAGTAGAATTCATTGCCTTTCCATTCATGTTTTTTGCCACCACTCTTATCCTATTTATCCTCTATCATGTTGAAGTCTCCTATAAATATCCATTTTGCATGTGGTAGATTGGTAGAGATCAAGTCCCATAGTATACTTCTTTCTCTGTAATTATTGGATGCATAAATGTTGCATACCCCAATTACTTGCTCCTTATCTTTAAATATAGCCCAGATTGCCCTTTTGCATGGGGACACCCGTTGTTTTGACATCTTATCACTCCATCAACTCCCTATTAGCATGGCAACACCACCCTTCCCTCTTTCGTGATTTGAGTAGATACATGTTGCTATGTTCCAAATAAAATTGAGTGTATTGTATGCCTTGGCCCCTGTAACCTTGATTTCTTGTAAATAAATGATATCTTTATACTGAGTCTTTTTGCACCAGTTCCTAACCACATATTTCCTGTCAGGCATCTCTAGGCCTCTGACATTCCAACTATGGATGTTCATCATCATTAACTTTTGGTGGGGGGTTTCTGGTTCTTGTAAAGTTTATTAAAGCATTCTGGTATCTCTTTATTCTTTTGACTATTATTCCTTTCCTTGTCTTGCAAGTTGTTGATCCTCTCATAAGTTTTTCTTTTCTTTTTCTTGCTAACAACCTCAATGAAATCATGTTACTCCATCTCTTTGTTAGTATATTCTGATAAGCATACAGAGGTTTCAACAGTGGGTATTATCACATTCCCTCTGAGAGGCACACTGTCAGATAATTCTTTAGACTGTCCAATCAATTGCTACCCATTCTCACCCTTGTTGTCATTGTTCTTTTTTTTAAAACTTAGATAGAACTATTTGTTGGACTTTCTTTTTTGGGATATCTTCATCATTTCATTTTTCTCTAACCACAAGGATGTATTGGGGCTGACAGTTAAAGGGGGTCTGTTTATTAGATGTACGACCTGCTTCCCGAACTTCAAATTCTCCTTCAAATAATGGATTTGAAAGGGATACAAATTGGTCAACATGGGTATCGGTGGTACCTATAGGTGTGGGAGGGATATCATTATTGTTCAAATTCACATTGGTATTACCAGCATTGTCTGTATCCTTGTTACTATTTTTGGTGCTATTCTTGGCCGGAGTACCAGAGAATTCCTTATGGATGTTTTTAAGTTGCGGGCAATCTCTTCTATTGTGTCCATTGAGTTTACAGTGAAAGCATGCTCCTAGGTCTCCTAATTTAACAACATCCCACACAAAGATTTCACCTTAAATATCTAAGGAGACGGCATCGGGGAAGAAACTATTAGGGTGCAGCGTTAGCAGAATGCGAGAGGGTTAGTCTAGCCTCTTCAACTTGAAATACAGACCTGAGAGGATCAAGCATATGGGGAATGAAGTGCTAGAATTTAGGTTGAACATTCTTGATTTCAATCCATTGGGGAGAGGCACGGGCTAGTATTTTATCAGTGTTGTCTTTATGCGACCATTGGAGGGCTTTAAACATTGTTTGCCCAACTTGCCAGTGTCCTTTATTCAAAACCTTTTCCGACATTGCGTGTGTTTTAAGAAAAACCACAAATAATCCTCTTTGAATCATGCGGCTAAAACTAACATGAATGCAAGTTTTTTACCCCATATATTATTAAACCAATCATCTAAAAACTTTCCGACAGGTATAAACTTCAAATCCATACAACAAAAAAAGATAGCAATATTTTTTAATCTACTTTTCTTAGACTTAATAGCGTTTACCATGTTTGGATTTGGCGATAAGGCAAGGGTCTTAAATCCAGAGGGTGGAGTCTTACCTTCCTTCCTTCCTCCATTGACATTGTCTCCTGTTGGGAAGCGGGGTTGTTCTCCTCCTCCGTGTTTATCTCCATCGGAGTCAATCATTCCTCCTCCGTGCTCCTTTCCATGTCCAGGTTCCACATCATTGAAAATAATCTTGCTTTCAAACAAGGTTGAGGGTGGTAAAACCATCTTTTCTGCCACAACTGCTTTATACGAGGGCTTAGGGTTACCTGCATTTGTTCTCAAAATGCTTCCACTTGCCATGTTATCATTTTCGTTAGCCTAGACGTCGATCCCCTCATTACTCCCCTCTACGGCCATCGCCATAGATCTCATGCAAAATCAAAAGGAGTAGAAAATAATGGCATACTCCAGAGAAAACTAAAATCCACACAAGAGAACCAAAGCGACTAGGAGAGAGAAAAGGAAAAAACAATCAACATAAAACAAGGCAGCCCAAAGGCACACAAAACCACGCACACAGGACTGACACCACACAAACAAAAAAGGCCAGATCACCCAGTCCGAAGACCAAGAAGAGCCATGGTGGTGCCCTCTATGTGTACAATCAGAAAAGTCAGGAGCCACTTGCAGAGCCGCTCGCCATCTCTCTGATCTTTTTGTTTATTTCTTGCCCAAAATCCTCGACTCTTCTTACATACTTTTGATATTGGTAGTTAGATCTTATTTTAATGATCTACATTATACGCATTGTATACTTCTCATTTTGGTAGTTAGATCTACATCTACCTAGCATTCTCTCTATTCAATCTTTAAATGTGGTTTTCAGAAGAAAAAGAAAAAAGAAAAAAAATTCTTTAATTGAATTGCATATCTCTTTAAAATCTTGTAATTGTATTAGTGTTGGCATAATGCCAAAGTTGGAAGATGAATGTGTTGGCATTGATGAAAACATAGAAGAGAATTTGATCAGAGGAAGTGATTAGAAGACTAGACTGGTTGTTGTTGTACAAATCCAATCATGCACACTCAATTAATGAGGGTTAGTAGCACTGATTTGCAATGGGGGAAAATAATCAAAACTACTATATATATATATATATATATTATAAATTTTAAGGTGGGAAAAGGTATAAATTGTAAGATCTAAAATGGGGGAGGGATCAAAATGTAAGATATGAATAGTGATGTGGATTAGCAATTGAATTTATTATTATTGGATAGATTGTATTATTGAGATAGTGGAGAAGGTAATATTTTCCTCTTAACCCCAAATTTCATAAAGGGAAGATCAAAATTGATTAACCCCAAAGAAAGGATCAATGCATAAATGAATCAACCTATTAAGGATAGGGATAAAGAGAAAAACCCTAAATTCTATTTTATAGAAGAGAGTGTGTAATAGATTTATGAATATTAAAACTTTAATTGAAATGAATTGAAGACAAGTACTAACCTCAAAATGCAACAGATCTGAAGAATGTTGTTTTCGGGTGTCTGTGCTGAGTTTCTGGGAATTATACAACCGGATCTGGAACAAAAATGTAGAGATGGAGAAAACCCATAAATCTTTTCTGAATCTAGATCAGGTCTGATTTTGACCCAAAAATGAATGTCACCTTTGACCCAAAAAGTCTGATTCTGACCCAGAAAGTCTGAACCTGACCTGCATAGTCCGATAGAAAATTTGTTTCCTGATCCAGACAGTTTGCCAAAAAGGGTATCCAAATCTGCACTCCAATTCACTATTCTAAACCCATCCCTATAATAAAAATGGTTTGTTTGTTGGGGGGAGGGGTTTTCCTTGGTCAAAACCCGGTTTTGGAATTAACCTTAACGTATAATTGAAATTGCATAACTAAACAAATTCACCTTGCTTGTATAGAAACCCTTGTGGAGGATTCAAATTCTTGGATCCACAAGTATGTATGCTCCAAAAGAATGTATAATGTATAATGTAGAATGTAGGATGTCTCAAATCAATTGCTTTTATATCTTCAACACCAATCTTGAATGGATCTTGGAATAGGAAGATGCTTGCATGGATGTGGATAGAGAAATCTTCAACAAGAGAGCTCCATAGAGATTTGAATCCTTCAATGGCTACCAATGGATCTCCTTGATGAATTGGATGCTTGAATTATTCCTTCAATGGATTATGCATAGAATTTGGATGGATGGAATTGCTTCTTGTGTCTTGTCTTTTTCAAGTCTTAGAGAAAATGAGAGGAGAAGGCTTCCTTATATACAAATCTAGGGCACAACCTTATAGAGAGGCCTACATAGGAGAATTAAATTCCCAATAGACCTATACCCCTAGAAGTAGACCTATATTAAATATAATTTCAAGAGTCACTGCCTCGAAGACCGAAACAATCGACCAGGAAGCGGGAATTAAATCTTTCTGAAGCCCGACATCCGGAAACCTCGAAAACTTGAAATTTGGACCCCAGGTCAAGGTCAAGGTAAACCTTGACCTGGGTCAGGGTCAAGGTCAACCTTGACCTAGGTCAGGGTCTAGGTTGACCCTAACCCAGAAGGTCAACCTTGACCCTGAGGTCAAGAACTTCAAATTTGCAGATCAGGATGCCAGAAATAGGCCAGAGAAAAGTAGAAAATAATGCGAGACAGGGAAACACGTAGATCCAAGTCAAAGACCCATTCAAGCTGCTTGAAATGACCCAAAACCACTTACTCTAAGGGCTAAACCAATCCAAAATGGAAGTGCTTCCATTTTTCGATGATACATTTAGCACCCACTTTAGCAAGAGTACGGACTCGATGCAAACTATTGGTAAAGGAGATCATAAAGAAAATATAATCTTATTAAAATCAAAAGGGATAAAGGAATCCTAAAGCCCCCAGGGACTTAAGTCTTTATCAACCCTAAGATCATGATAAGAGAGACATCACCAGTCAAAGAGAAAAAGAGAGAGGCGGTGGCTAGCTCACCCAGTAAGATGTGTGTATCTCATTGTGAACCATAAAAAGGATAGGATGACCCACCAAGAGAGCACTTGATAGTCACCCCATAAAGTTGTGTTCTTTCTAGTGGCTTTGTGCATGTATGTAGTGCATCTTCTGACGACTTTTATGAATTACCTCATATCACCATGGAATACATTTGTAAAATGTGTATCTCTTTAGGATTTAGCAGCTTATATGTGTTACCTTACGAGGATTTAGCATATTGAATTGTAATTGAATGCATATCTCTTCAGGATTTAACAACTTATGTGCATTACCTTTAGAGGATTTAGCATGCTGAAAAACAAAATGTTAGAACAAAAATGCAATAATATAGAACGAGGGAGGCTGTATATATGCCCCCCTCCTTAAGATGGAAAAATTCATAATATTTTGACATGTTAAGGAAAGAAAATAACAAGGATAAAGCCTTATTCAACAACAATAAAATATCCATAGACAACACCCAGTTCAAGCCAAGAAGGTCACAACTCCTATGAGGCCATGGAAGGGACGAATGCAAAGAGATATCATGCAAGAAGTGAAAAAGTAACCCTTGTGAGGGATAGCGCACTATTCAGTTTCCAAGGTGAGAGATCTATAAACCACGGAAACCCAATGTCAAACAACGAAATAGGTTATGATCAAGGACATAGATCCTCAATGCAAACCAAAATTTTCATGTATGATTGAATATAACATAATAGATAGATATTGCTTAACCAAGGGAAAAGTGGATCCCAAAAAGACAAAAAAGAAGGAGATGGCATCCTTGCCCCCCAAGTGTAGGAACAAGGATGAAAGAGGACCTATTATATCGCTCCCAACACTATGCAAGACAACAATCCCCCAAGGATTAGGCTAACACTATTTACATAATGTGGAGCTCCATAATAGGAACATAAATGTTATTTAGAGTAACAGGATTGAAATATAACTTATTGCCACATGATATATAAATAACTTTGCTATTAATGAGCTGCCTAATCTTATAATATAAAGCTTGACATTCATTAGTAGAGTGATCATGAAATATATGATACAAACAAAAAGTAAGAGTCTTCAAGTGTGGACTACGTTTATTTTTGCGTTTAGGTCTAGTAATCATCTTAGTACGTAGGAGTTTAGGCAAAAGAACTTCTTGGTCAAATTCCTTCATAGGTTCATCATGTTTTGAAGTGTTATTTGAGATGTTGTTAACATTGATGTGTTGTTGAGGATTAAATCCCAATCCATAATAATGCTCATGCCCCCCATTCTGTAAGGGCATTTGAATTCCATGTTTATGCTTACTACATCCTTGACCATGGAATTCTTGTTTAACTAGTAAATGATAACCAAGGCCATAACGAGAAGCCATATTAGAAGGAGTCAATGGAACTTCAGTAGTCACTATGTCATCATTAGTAGGTTTGAAAGTTTCATAGTGGGTAGAAGCAGTGACAAAGTTATTACTTAGGGCATTAGAATTAGAAGCAAAAGATCGTTGTTCCCACTCTCTTTGTTGCTTCATAAAATCAAGATCAGAAACCTTATACTCTCCAGTAAAGGTAGGATTAAAATCCAAGGTTCCCCAATCATCTCTAGGAAGAGCATTAGAGGAAGAAGGATTGTTATTAGGAATACGATTATTGTGGGTTTGAATATTCAAACAAGGATTTGGCGCATCATCCGCATGAAGTGTATACATCATGTTGTTGTGAATAAACTAGACTTTACGGTGAAGGGTGGAAGGAACAACATGCATCTTATGCAACCAAGGTCTACCCAAAAGGAGGTTATAATTAAGAGGTCCAGGCATAACATGAAAAGGAGTACTTAGGATGATCAGACCTACTTTGATAGGTAAGGTAATGATGCCCAAAGTGTTCTTATCAATGTTATCAAAGCCACGTATAGGAACATTGTCAGGTTGAATAGTTGAAAGATCGGCTTTAATCACTTTGAGCATGTCCATGCTACAAATATTAAGAATAGATACATTATCAGTCAAGGTCCTACAAATGATACTCTTATTGATAGTAACAAAAACCATAAGAGCATCATATTGATTATGTACTTCTTTAAAAGGTAAATCTTGTTGAGTAGATGCAATGTCAGGAGGACCCGGTGTAGTATGCATGCACTGTAAGAAGGAATTAATGTTCTCTTGATTAGGAGGTGGAGTGGGAAGAGTTGGTAGAGGTTTTTTCAAGGCTTCATGGTATGTAGGTAAAGTTTGAAGAAGCTCCCATAAAGAAATATTGGCAGGGGTATTGTGTAATTGGCTTATCAAATCACACTCCTTGCTAGGAAGACAGGGTGGAGGAGGAAGAATGGGTTGAGAAGGTGGTAAAGAAGTAGAAACCACTGGATTAGGCTGAGGGTTATTCCTTGTATGATAGGTGTGAGATACCAAGATCATTGAAAGGCTCTAAAGACTCCATAGGTTTACCTTTGATAGTAATGCGAGGACAACCTTTGATAGTCAACAAGGATTTTGGATAAACCATGTTAGTTGTCTCAACACTACAAATAGATTAACAATAAGGAAGAAAGGTAGACATCCTAGGAGGAGATGAGGTAGGATCTTGATTCCCCATAAGATCATCACTAAGAGGGAGAGCATTAAGGGAATTCATATCATTCTCCACTAATGCCTCATCAGAGGTAAAGCATCTATAATGTCTTCTTCTTTCTCTAAAATGGTTGCATAAGGGGAGTGTGTTTTAGAAAAAGAGTCACCGTGATGTATGAATATGTCATCCATTAATAAATCACTCTCTTGTATCAAAGCTTCTTCAATAGGAGGGGATAAATCAATGTCTTTATCCAAGGACTCGTCCCAAATAGGAGGATGATCCATAATGGCTTCATGAGGAAGAGAGTAATCAACATCCAAATCCAAAGTTTCATCCCAAATAGGAGGATTATCGTCCCTATCAATAAAGCACATTGTAGGAGTGTCATAAATCACTAAAGCTTGATTCGTAAAGGGGAAAGAAGGTAAATTATATTCTAAAGTAAGCTCATAGAAAAGATATATATTAGGAGAAGAATTAACATCAATCCTCAACTCATCTCCATAAAGAGAATTATGACGGAGAGAAAGATTAAAGTCATCTTCTTTCTCTAATATATTCTTACAAGGTAATACAAGAGAGGACAAAGCAATATCACACACACTAAATAAAGTCTTTCTAGGTGTAACACCATGCAATGTAAGGTAAGAGGAGGATGTTGTTTAATCCCAAAAGTTATAGAAGGATGTTTGGAAAACACTTGAAATAACTCGTGCAACATGATAACGAATAAAGAAATGCATAGAAAATAGATCTAAATATATCCAAATGCATTCAAATGAAATTTATAAGCATGAAAAATGTAAATGTTTTTGTATTTTTAAAGAAATGTTGTAATTTTTATTTATTTTTGGTATATAAATGCAAGAGCATAAAAGAAATCTACTTTTAAACGATGTAAGATCTAACATAAAATGAAAATCTAACACCAAAAAAGAAAGATTTGTCTATCGCGGGTTCACCAAAATGCAAGATTATAT
>MU228075.1:2142830-2183049 GCA_018584345.1 Thuja plicata
TTAATGCTTCTACTGGTTTCGTAACACACAACATACAGACTGTTCAACCACATACCCGATGTTGTAGATACATAATGAATCTTACAGCCACATATGCCAAATAGATTAACAGGGTTATTAAATCCCTTTGTTCATTAACGTGCTGATAACATAAAAAGATGGAATATGCCATTAACCTTGGGTGCTGGATATGCTGCTAGCATAGGGTTTGGCTCTTCACGATCTGGAATAAGCTCCGTTCCTATATCCCTTGGTGTGTAGCTTAGAAGATGGAAATCCTTCACGCACTGCAGTCCTCCTTCGTGCACTGCAACACTTCATATAATTTGCCCGTAAAAATGAAATGAGAATTGAAATATTTTTTTTAAAGTTATATGCCCGTGTTTGTCGATATTTTGACCGACATGGTATTGGTCGAAATATCGACCAACACGGGCATGGATTAAAAAAAAACAATTTTTTCCTTCTATAATCCGACCAACCTAAACCTTTTTAATTAATGGTCGATAATTTTGGTAGAAAAATGAGGTCAAATGTACTAGTGTCTTTTGTAGAAGCAGAGGGCGGGACCTAATATGCCACCCCCTCATCCACCTGGTGACGAGGGTGGGGGTAGAAGCTATTGACTCTTTTTGTGGCATTGTACCACTATGTACCTTGTTCTACCATTTTTGTATCGATTATGTACTGATGTTGTACTAATTTTGTATCGATGATGTACCGATATTTATAAACATTTATGTTGATCACCTTTATGTGAGACTTTCGACTGTCCATTGTACTAAGACATGATATATCAGATGCTCCTATTTATGACGTGATTATATATGATGTGCAAATTATTTCTATATGCTTTGTATATGTTGATGCACTTTATGAGATGCTTTATGGTTATATGCATTTGATGTGATTATATTATGTTGACTCCTAGATGTATGATCTTTGCTTTCCTATGATACTGCCATATGTATGTAGGATGGATCTTATGATGAATGCATATCTATATGATCTAATGATGATGTATGTATGTTTTTATTTTATTTCCTTTATGCAATAAATGAATGCAAACCTAAAATGTACCATGTGTCTGAGTAAATGCATGTGTTAGTTAGAAGAAAGTTAGTGATAGATTTGTTGTGATGGGAAGGGACTAAATGAAAGACATGAGTGATGAAACCAAGTCATTTCCATATATTCCAATTTTATTCATCATTGCACCTTATTATGAAAAGGAAGAGACTCAAATGCACACAAATATTGACCATTTGATACTGCTATGATCTATGATAACCAAAAGTAGATAAATGAAAAGAAAGAGAACCAAATGCACCTAGGTATTGACCATCTGGATACCGCTATGATCTCTGATGAAAAGAAAGAGAACCAAATACACCAAGATATTGACCATCTGGATACTACTACGATCTCTAACAACAAGAAGTAAATAACCAAGAAAGAAAACCTAATGCACCCAGATATTGACCATCTGGATACCACTGTATTTTTGTATAACAACAAGTAGATAATAGATAAGGATTATTTAATTATTTTCTAGGGGTGGGCTCATATTGTGGAACTGCGTTGTTTCCAGATGTGTGATAGATCCTACCATATTTATCTTGAATCATCGTTGCCCTAGAATTGAATTGAAATGGTCCACAAACAACAATCAAAGAAAACAAGATCATAATCCATCACAGCTACTCTCATCACTCAATGGTATCCTTGAGAAGCATAAAAACTTAATCACGAAAGATAAATTAACAATAGACTGACACGAATGACCTAGTCAATAGTTTACTATTCCTTGATTTGCTTGATTTTGATGCTTGATTATGTTTGGTTTCAGGAATGGATAACTCATATTTGACCGATCTGTCTAGTTTTGAGTATATTCGTCACTGTGTAAGACAATTGATAATTTTATTGATGATTGATTGATGACATATTGAATTGTTGATAAAGCTGAGTCATATGAGTTCATTGTTGATTTGCAAAGCTCATAGTTTTGACATTTGATTGATTTTTTTATCGTCATTTTCTTGTTGATAACATAGATGATTTATTGTTGATATTTTGCAATATTTGAATTTTTTTATAATGATTATTTTTCCAAGACATTTTGCTCTTTTTTGGGATTTTTTATGACTTTGAGGTTTTTAGATTTTTTCAGGACTTTTAGAATTGACCCCTAGTCTGGTGATCTAGTACAAGCCATGGATAAGCATGATGCTTAAAGGGGATTGCGCTTCTGAAAATAAGCTTGGGGTACTCAGTCTCTACATGTAGTGAGTACAAACTTGAATCTTTTGGAGTTCATTGATCGCGAAGCAGGACTTTAACACTTGGTGCATGTTTACCAGGTTTTCACCAAGGTACCTACCCAATAGTGTATGTTTCCCAGGTTTTCACTGAGAGAGAAATTTTGTTTCTCTTTACTTTTTTTTTTTTTTTTTTTCTCTTNTTTTTTTTTTTTTTTTTTTTCTCTTTTTTGAATTTTTTTGTTTGTCACCAAAGCGCCTGATTGCTAGGTTTTAACCAAGGCATCTTTTTATATTTTTGATTTTTTTTTTTGTCGCTAAGGTGCCTGTTTACCAGGTTTTCACCAAGGTAACCTTTTATATTTTCATATTTTTATTTTTTTTTGTATTTTCCAGATTTTAGATATGTTCCCTTGACCTTGAGACCTCAGGTGTAGAACCTTTTCAGGTGCATGCTATTGATATGACTAGGGAGTTGATCTCCTTCTTGAGTTTCTAGTTGATATGCCCCACTATTGCATGATGTTATGATGATGTAGGGTCCTAGCCAATTAGGCTTGAACTTTATTGGTTTAACCCTTTCTACTCGGTTCTTTTAATTCTCAATGAGGACAAGATCTCCTAACTCAAAGGTTTGTAGCCTAACCCTCTTATGGTAGTTTCTTCTAAGGCGATTCTAATAGCCTTGTAAGTGATTCAATGCATTCTTTCATCTCTCATCTAATAGTTCCAATTCATTGAGTCTAGCTACTATGTAGTCTTTATTTGATATGATGCTCCATAGTGGAATTTTAAGGGATGAGATTTCAACTTTGAGGGGTAAGACCTCCTCTGATCCATATGCCAAGGAGAATGGATTTTCTCCTATAGGTGATCTCACACTTGTTCTACACGCCTATAATGCAAGACTAAGCTGCAAATGTCAGTCTCAACTAGATTCATTGACCGTCTTCTTTAAGATCTTTAGGATGGTTTTTTTAGTGGCTTCAGCTTGTCCATTCCCTTGGGGATAGTAGAATGAAGAGAAACCTTGCTTTATGTGGAACTTCTCACAGAGATCTTTGACATTCTAGTTTTTGAAAAAGTGTACCATGATCAGTGAATATGGTTTGAGGGATCCCATACTGATAGATGATGTTGTTTAGTATGAACATGGAGATTTTCTTACCAGTGATGTAGGTGAGACAAATTTATTCCACCCATTTGGTAAAGTACTCCATCGCTGTAATTATGTACTTGTGACCAGTAGAGGATGTTGGTGTAATCTTTCCCACCAAGTCAAATCCCCATTTTGAAAATGGCCATGGTAAAACGACGGGATTGAGTTCTTGAGCCAGTGCATGGATAAGATCTCCATGAATCTGATATTGTCGGCACCTTTACACATATTTGTTAGCATCTGTCTCTACTATGGGCCAGTAGTATCTTATTCTGATGATCTTCTTCATGAAACTATTTCCACCTATGTGGGCCCCACAAATTCCCTCATGTACCTTGTACAAGGCTCTCTGGGACTTTGTGGAAGTGAGACATTGTAAAAGTGTTCCATCTAGACTTCTTTTATACAGAGTATTAGCTAGAAGGGTGTACCTAGAGGCTTGTCAGATGAGGTACTTCTTTTGGTTTCTAGATAGGTTGGGTGGTAGGGTACTATTTTATAGGTAATTATATATGTCATGGTACCAAGGGAACTCAGGACCAACAAGGACACATGTTGACTCTATTATCAGAGCTTTATGTGTTAGTATCATTAATTTTTCTACTAGAAATTGGAATCTGGTTTCGTTACCCGACATGTCGATCAAGGATGATATAGTAGTCATCACATCCGTTGCTTTGTTTTGAACCCTTGGAACCTACTCGCATATAATGAAATGAAAAGAAGCACACAACTTGTCCATCAACTCTCTATATGGGATCAATTTTTTTTTGTCTTTTGTCATGTAGTCATTGTTGACTTGACTGATGACCAATTGGAAATCACCATAGACTCTTAGGCTCTTTCCTCCATTGTATAGTTGTCTTTAATCCGATGACCAGAGCTTCATACTCAACTATGTTGTTTGTGCATGGAAATTTGAGTCGAAAAGACTTTGGAATTGCATCATTATGCGGAGTAATGACTACTATCCCTGCTCCTACAGCATAGTTCATATATGAACCATCAAAGAATAGCTGCCAGAACTCTATTGTCAGTTGTACTATGAGGATCGATTCATCTAGAAAGTCGAACACTATAGGATGATGATCTTATATTGGTGCCTCTCACTAGTACAAAAACAATAATATGTGACCAAATAAACTACCAAAAATTGTAGATAAATAACCAAATTTGGTCACTTGACCAATGGTAGTTTATTGTCCAAATTTATGACTAAACTATTTTAGTCATTTATTTGGTCATTGATTTGGTCATATATATAGTCATTTGGTAATTTATTTGGTCATTTGGTAGTTTATTTGTTCGTTTATTTGGTCATTTGGTAGTTTATTTGGTCATTTAATTGGTAGTTTATTTGGTCGTTTATGTTATTTGGTAGTAAATGTACTTACAAAATGAATAACTTAATAATTTTTAAAATGCAAAAACAAACAAACATAATATTAGACTTGAACTAAATCATAAAAGCAAATAAGAGTATTACACATGAACAAGCTACGACAGACTAGAATTAAAAGATTGATTCAACATCATGATGATAAATAAAGGTAATCTCCAATAAGAAAAATTAATGCAAATATATCAAATTATAATGTCAAAGTTATCTAAAAAGAGTATATACTTAAATATAATAAAAAATGTCAAAGTTGTCTAAGAGTTTCCAACTCTTTAAAATACACCTTGATGATTAAAATCTCTAAACAACACATTCAAAATACTGCAATATTATAAAGTAGTGACCCAAAATTTCTAACAAATAACACTTAATAAACTTGTTGATCAACTATGTCATTTTTTCCAAATACTTTACTGACCACCGTGTGAAAGTTCCTTCCTTCTATTTTAGACGAATAGCCCCATCTATTTTATCTTCATAAGGCAAGGGTACGTTACTTGTCACCTTTAAAATGTTTACATTTGTATCTCCACTTCCTTTCAAGTTGACTCCATGTACAATAGACAAGGAGTGAATCCGCCCAATACTGACAACATCACCATCATATGGATCTAACACATTGACTTTATCCCCTTCTTTGATTTTATGATCAATAAATTTCTGCAAAAAGAAAAAATAACACATTAGATTACATAGGTAATGAAAGGAAACAAATATAATGCAATCATAAGTTTCTAAATAAAAAAGACAAAAATTAATGTCCATTCTTGCTGCACTTCCCTTTCTTATGTTCAAGACTAATTTTATTGGAACACCATAAAAATTTCTAGGCTAAGAAAGAGATTTGGTGATTGATTCTTGTTGTTGAAGTTTCTTGGTTGCAGGTGCACATTCACTCGCTGCAGATGGGTGGACATGGAGGTCTACCAAGAGGATCATAGGAAATGATCCAGGGCTAGAGAGGATGGTCCACTGTGTGTCACCAATATATTGGGGAGAGGCATGGAAGGGACTCCCAGGTGAGGGACAAAGATTGTTGGTTGTGGAGCAGCACGAAGGAGTGAACTTGAGTTTGGAGCAACACCTTGAAGGCAGCCACTACAAAATCCATTGATGGGAGTCTCAGTTTGAAGACATGGTACACTAAAGATATCAAGAAGTGAAAGAATAAAAGAAGGAAAAGAGGAAAAGACCCAAATGAATATACAGAAGAAGACAAAGTTGAAGATGCAATTCACAGTCCAATTATTTTTGCAGGTTATTGCATACACATTTCCAAGAGACTTGGAAAACTTTCAAGCTCAACAGTATGGTGCAGGATCACCTCATCGAGGAAGTATAAGGTCATGAAATAATCAATTTGTATGTATAAGGTAATTTGAATAGATTTCAAGTCACATTAAGTATATTGACATAATCATGTAATCAATTAATTGATCTCCTTAAAAGTTGTTAAAATGCAAAATTGTAAAAGTTGCTCAAAAGATGTAATAGGAAGATGAAGGGTCAGTTTGAAGGTTTTACGGTCAAGAAAGTAGTTGTTGTAACTACACAAAGGAATATAAAGAGTCATGGAGAGGATGAATATAAAGGGAGGTGGTGGTATCAAAGAAAAAGAGAGTTTTTTTGTTTTTGTTTTGGGACAATATATGTAATTTTGACTATCACCATTCTTGGTGACAATCATGAATGTTTAGAGTTTCTTGCAAGGGATATCTTCCAAGTGTTGAAGAGTGAGAAAGTGTAGGAGAACCACTAATAAATTGTAATATACTCCTTTATTGAATAATAGTATTTTTCAAAGATGGATTCAAGTTGTTTTTGTCTTGAACATGTAGTTTCAGTCACATTTTTTACTATTGTTGTGCATTTTCCACTTAATGAATGGATTGGTTTCAATCTGAAAATGATTGGGAAGTATGTTAGGGAGTATCTACTTTTATTTAAGACTGATTAGAATCCTACAGTGAAGTATGGAGAGAAAATGGATGCCCTATATGATTGTTTATCTTATTGTTTTCCCAAATCTGGGACAGTAAAAATAGGTCTCAATATAGGGGCAATAACTTTCAAAACCACCATTGGATTTCCCTAAATTTTTAATATTATTTAGAAACCCTGGTTTTCAACAAATCCATTGGAGAGATTTGCAAGATAATTTATATAATTAAAATGGTGAATACGAGAATCCAAGATAGGAAAACTACCATGGCAGGACAGTCACAGTCATGGAAGACTGTGTTTGTGTTATTTGGTCCTTGTCCAAAGGATGAACAGTGATATGAAAAGATTTTTCCAAATTTTAAATTCACTTGTAAGGAGTATGTGTGTATCCCTATAGTTGGTTGAATATTTGGATTTGGTCCTTGAATGTAAAAGGGCAATAATAGCCTTATGGACAATGAACTCTCCTATTGTGCAGTGATTTTAAATATTGGATTCTCAAAACCATATAGGAGAGTTTATTATACACAAATAGTCATGGTTTAAGTTTTTTTTCCTCTCCATGAAACTATTGTATTGTTTTGTCAAGTTTTAAGGCAAAGAATTCAAATTTGCTGACTGTTCCTAAACAATATTTCGTGTGCAAATAGTCATTATTTTGAAGTTCCAATGATTGCATAAGTATCTCCCACTTTATGTGGTTATTGTGGCTTGTGGGAGAATCTTGTCCCTATACCATATGTAAATATATAGTGTGTGATTACAGGGATATGCAAGAGAGTCAAGAGATTTATCACTGATTGTGTGGTAATGCTGATTGAGGGTAACTAGTGCTTAGACTATTCAAGGTCTGAGAGTTCCACCTAAAGGAGAGTCACCTTTTATGACTTGGAAGGTCATAATGTGTTCATTTAATGGTGTTAGATCCACCGAGAGGGTCTGTAAAGGTTTGGAGATGTCTGGTTGAGAAAGCCCTGGACTAGTGCATGTAGGAAGGAGGGTTTGGTGGTTGGAGTGTAGAAATAAGGTGGCATCTCCTATAAACTAGAAAATGTGTTGATTTAGATAATGTCTAAAGTATGTTTTAGGGTTGAGAGGTTTGGGGAAGTGGTTTTTTAGTAGTTTCTTTGTAATAGGAGGGCTAATTATAGGGCAACAATGTACTAGATTGGACATCTGGTCCAAAGGAGTAGCATCTGATTATGAGACATGTTGAATAAAAGGGAAAAGGGTATCTAGATATGCCTTTAGGTTCATGAGTATTTTGGGAAAGATTTGAGTTATCCTTGGAAAATCTGCTGAACAGAGCTACTAGGGATTAAGGGCTAGTGAGCACCCGAGTAAGGGTTATTGAAAGATCAATTTAAATGGTTGAGTGGATTGATTAAGGGACATTGGTGTGTTTACAAAGGTGTAGATCCTTTGGTGGCATAAGGATTTGATATGCACTCTGATAGGGTATGGTGTGGATTGGATCCATGGAGACGATCCTAATGAAGAAGCTTGTTGGGTGTTGTGACAACAATAATGGAGTCCCTCGAGAAACTTACTGATTGAATCCTTATCGTACTCACATGTGCACACATGACATGCTTATTAAATAGTATTATTCAAAGTATTTAAATAAATTAAATTAAACAATATTGTTGAAAGTATTTAAATAGTTAAAATTAACAACTAACAATCATATCCTAATTAAGGAAAAGTAAAGCTTCATAACACTCACCTAGTGTTTAGCATTTCTAGTACTATAAATATCATGCACATCCTCTTCTAAATCAACATAATCACTACCAACATTGTTGTTTCCTTTTCAATTTGATCTCATATGATTGCTCTGCATGTAGTTTAATCATCATGAAAAGTTAATATAATTCAAGTAAAGAATACAAAAGCTATCATTTTTTTCCACAACGCAAGTATTATATTACCTCAACTTCAACACAACTATGATTGGGATGCACATTCTTATCCACTGGTTCATCATGATCACTGTCAATATTGGCAGCTCTATTGGCATCAAGGTGTTTTTTTTTTTTGTGTTGCTTTGATAAAATTGGTCTACATGTAGTTAAAATTGATTAAAGTTTTGTAGAGAGGAAATGACATAAAACAATGGTGTGAAAATGCAATAACAACAATGTTATGTGTATGAGAATAAATTCTTAAGGATAGTGTTATGTATATACAAATTCATAAAGATGATGATCAAAATGATGCTTTCAACAATGCAAAGATACATTAGTATGAACTAGAATTAAATCATTAGTAGAGTCTCTTATCTGATATGAATATGTGGAATTATGGTCATTCCATGCAGAAACTATAGGCTGAACCGAGGAAGTCAATTGTGAAACTTTCTTGACAAGAGTATGTAAATAACTCATTATATGTTGGTACCCTTCATTTGAGTTGACACGATTTGTAGAGGCTCTTATTGGGGGTTCCACATATGGTTGTGAAATCTATGTTGATGAACTAGATTTCCACTTCATACTACTCTTATTAGTAGGATCCAGTCCTGCCATATAGTTGACAATATCTTCTGCACCTGCTTCTCTATTATTGTTTTCCACCTAAAATACAACGTCAATTTTAACACAGTCAGTTCAATAAAAATTTGAACTAAATAAAAAAATATAAATTGAACCAAAAATCTATACACTTACTCCAAATTTGTTTAGTTTGGCCTGCAAACCACCTCGGCCAAATGTATATTCAGCCCTCACATTATCTCTTGCTCTCTTGCCTTTGTTTCTATTTATCAAATATTCTTCACAATGCATACTTTATTTCAATGCCTCCCACTGTTTGGGAGATAGAGTGGTGTCTAAACTCTCTTTTCCCTCCATGATTGTTTTTCTACAATTGTATATGGAATTATTCATTAGAAGTCTCATCTTGTTCTTGTAACACTTTCTAGAGATTTTTCCACTACTAGTGTCAAAGGCATTTTCCATTTTTTGTATAACATATTCCAGATGTTGTGGATCTTGCTCTGCAAAATTTGATTTTCAAATATCCAAATGGCCTCTACATCTTATGCCCAACTCAGAGGCCCACCTTGCAGAATTTTTCCCACTGGGTTCACCATCTCTTGATACCTCAACCAAGAATGGCTTCCTTCCTTCTAATATCCTTTCTTTTTCTTGTCTCTTTGTAGATCTGTATAAATCTTGACTCAATTTCTTTCTTTTAACAAAAGAGGGCACATCTTTTGTTGAATCACTACCAGCAGGTGCACTCTAAGGCACATTAGATGCAAGCAGACTCTCTTCGTGACTTTTATTAGGCTGCATATCACTATGTGTTATATTGGTCTGTGCATCATCACAACTACATTTTTCACCAAGTACATTTGTTGGGTCACAAAAGCATTGGCTTTTACGAATTGGCAGCACTGTATCTTTATTTGCTACTTTTTTTTCTCTTCATTCTCTCTGCACTCTTTTTCTTTCCTATAAAACCAAAAAAAAATATCATATCATGTCTTATATACATAAAGATTTTGCCTATAAAAATTCATTAAATAGTATTAAAAAAATAATATACTACTTAGTGGATTTAAAACTTGTCTGTTTGTCAAACCAAGACGCAATAAACATTCATTATTCTTGGCCACATGTTCTTCATGAATGCGTTCATAATCTGTAACTAGAATTTTAGCATTATGATCAGTATCATCTAATTTACACCTTAAATTCTTTCTCTTTGTTTCCTGATGTCCAAAAAAACAATAATGTATAAATTAGCCTCTTGATACATAGATAATTACCATAAACATTCATTATTCCATCTAGTGTCATCCCTGTTGGTACTCTAAGACTAGCTTGTTACTTTCTATCAACATCTCTATTGATAGCTTATAATATCCCCAAATAGGGATAATAGAAAAATAACAACATTTCCAAAAATAGAGCACAAAAAAAATCTGAAACTTTATTTGCATATAAGAAATTCTAGAGCAAACTTAGATTTATAAGCAGATTATTGATCTAAAGTTTCTTCTGATAGAAATAAATTTCTACGTATCACTGTACATACAAAAAATATGGAAAATCACTTTGATTCTACCCAAAAATTTAAGATATGCATTACATGGATTTTCTCTTATTTTCCTGAGATAAAGATGAGTAAAATATACATATTTATATACAAATACCTCAGAATTTGTGGAGGAGCATCTCTACTTTTAAATAACCAACCATATAAAATCCACTGCCAAACTTTCAATAACTGATAGGAATGCTACAAGATTGATATATTGTTAACACATGCTCCATCCATCCTCCAATTGATATACTCAAATCCACCATTGAATAATTCTTTCATAGGAAAACAAGTCACAAACATTTCATGCCACAAAATCCAATGTCTTCAACATAAATAAAACAAAGAGAGAATAATTATATCAATTTCCACACATGATTAAATCCTAGAGTAACTTAGACAAGCTAATCATATATCACAAATAATCATGTGAAAAAAGATGAGGCTAATGGAGAACAAGACTGGAAAACAAATCTGCCCTAATATGTAACAAAACGTAAAGCAAAGAAAATAAAAAATAAAAAATTAAACATTCAGTTTGACTTGTGATTGAAGAAGTCAAACTGAATGTGTAATGCAAACATGGACTTTTGGACTTTAGATGAAAGATGCTCAATATCAGTACAAGAAAGATCAAAGATGATGATCATAGAAGAAAGACAATACATTAAAAAAAAATTATACCCTTCAACTCACATGAGCAGAAGGCATCATTCCATATTATTTGAAGCTAAACTAAGTATTGGTTCACATTAAAAAGAAACCTAAATTACTTCAATTATTACACCCAAGCAACATTCAGACCTGCTAAATGAGAAAATTCTGCAACAAGCATTACAAATTTTACATGCAAAACTCATATAGCCTACAGATATGGTACACAAATTTCCACAGTTGAAGAAATGTATGTCCAGGCTAAGTTTTCTCAAAAAAATATTAAATTGTATAAGTTATTGTAAGTCGACCTCAAGAAATTATGGCACATATATATCCAAAATATATATATTATATGAAAACATATTGATATTGCATCCTAATTTATATATGAAAACATATTAATATTACATTCATATACCAAATTTATTCAATATTAAAGCTTTGAAATAGGTATTAGTTTGAAGGCTCGTATCCTTAAAACATAAAATAGTCTTAAAACAACATAAAAGTCTTAAGTAAAAGGTCATAAAATGGGGCTCATCAATAATGTTATATTGTGGTGACTGATCAGGAAAGTACTATCTAGGAAAGTATTTTACACTTTCTACAATGTGTGGGGTTCTAACGCTAAAGCGACATAAAGATTGTATAAATTGGCTTAGGGTTAGGGTTTTGCGATAATGCATGTTTTTAGTAGCTTCTTATTACGGTATTGAGATGTAAGGGATTGTGAATTGCGACTAGATTGTAATAACTGGATAATAATAAGATTGGACTTGCTGTTTGGTGGATGTAGCCCAGGGATTGGGTGAACCACGTTAAATCTTTGTGTCTTGTGTTCACTTCTATTTTGGTCTTTTATATTATGATATTGGTTATATTTCTGTATATAATCATTGGATTTTTGTCTTCTATTTCTAACAAATAATCATCTGCATTGCTAGCGAGATCAAAATCATGATCACTTGTGTCTGCATCTGCTTGATTTTATTCCTCATCCTCATTTGTGACATACAATACATTCTATCTATCAATTTCTTCATTGGTAATCAAAATCTCTTCTTCAAATAGCCTCTCATTGTCTTCATCCACTTCTTCAAATGTTTCTTGTAAATTAAAATATTTTCCATCAGACATTACATCAACAACTTCCATGAATTTTTGTTTTGTACGAGACTCTATTTGAATGACATATGACAAACCTGGGCTTCTTACATCATCAATTAGAAATGATTGATTAATTTGAAGAGGAGAAACAAATGGCTCATTTGTCTCTGATAAAATTTGTCATGTATTTACACATATAAATCCATACTCATCAACTTGTACTGCAGATGGTCGGATCCACTTACATTTTAATAATATAGGATTATTTTCACCAAAATCCACTTGAATAATTTCTTGTATGAATCCAACATAAAATTTCTTCTCAAATTCATGAAGAAATTCAACACTAACAACACAATCACAATTTGTCTTTCCTTTTTCCTTTTCTTCCACTCTTAAATGACTACCATAGGCCCACATTCCACTAAAATGCATAGCTCATATATATGGAGCTTGTGAAAGCTCACTTTCTTCTTTTGTTATATCTTGACCTTCTTTTGCATCACTAATTGCATTACCAATCCATTCTTCAAATTTAGGAAAAGAATCACCTCAAATCAAATCATGATGCCTGCGCTTTTGAGATCAATTTCGCAGCCAAGTTTGATTCTCTTCTTCATATTTTCTACATAAAATAATGATGTACAAATAGTAAGATTAATAATATAAATGTGTAAATACAATTGAGTAAATAAATTTACCTGCGCCACTTGTCAAAAAAAGATGTGTTTTGAAGAATAAAGGTATGTATTGCAATTCGTTCTTGATATGAGAGCTTGAAGCGACATCCATTGCCTTCTAATAATTCACCTGCAACTCTCTCATCTTTGTCATCATCCCATACACGTTGATTGACATTTTTAAAATCCTTCATATATTCTGTGCAAAACCCCATGACCTCTTGCATTGAATATCCCTCAAACATGTTGCATTCTGGTTTTGCCCTAGTACAGACAATTTTTTTCAAAACCTTCATATACCGTTCTATATGATACATCCATCTCGTTCTTACTGGGTCACAATGCTCAAGTTCATATTCTAAATGTATCAAAAGATGTATAGAAATATTAAAGATTGTTGTTGGAAACTCTCATTCTAATAGACAAAGGACTTCAATAACCTCCTCTCTCAAACTATCAAAGTTCAAAGGATCTAATTAATGTAAACTCATCCTCTTTAATATTAGGCCCAACCTTATAATTGCCATTCTTGGCCACTTTTCCAAACTTGACATATTTACAACAATAGGTAAAATATTCTCGATTATGACATGATAGTCATGGGTCTTGAGGCTTGTTAAGCTATTAATGTTAGTTTGGCTTCTAATGTTTCTACTCACATATCCAGTGGGAATCGAGTCTATGACATCAATTGTAAGAATTATCACGTTGTTCTCTTGTCCAAACATAAGGAGCACTAGGTTTTCTATATTTTTCATTATCATATTTTTCAACCCAAATATTTTGATGAATCTTTATTTCTCGAAAGTCTTCATGAGATGAAATAGTATCAAAGGCACCAAAAAGAGTTTCTATAATAGCATAAACTATATTTTCCTCAGTATGCATAAAGTCAACAGTATGCCTAATGGATATATCCTTAAAGTATGGAAACTTATACAATATGCATAACCATTTTATACCGCTTTCATTACATGGATCATATCTGCTGCCAACAATCCCATCATTTTCAATAAATGAAATTCTTTTTTTTCCATTCTCAACAATTTAATCACCTGTTTTCAGCAATGACACTTCACGATTCTCTTCTTGACCATTGAAACGTGTTTTTTGTCGATGATATGGATGATCCATTTTAAGGTAAGCACAATGTCCACAATAAATACACTTACAAAAACTTATTGAGTGCCTCATAAGATCCTTAAAGTTGCAAGTCGGACATCCATGGTATCCTTGAACAGAGAGACTAGACATTGTGCCATATACCGGAAGATCATGAATCGTAAACAATAAGGAAGCTCTTAAAGTGAATTTGATTAGATGACCATCCCTTAAAGTTTGAATTGCTTTAATTCATTTCCATAATTCTATTAGCTCATCATATAATGGCTCCAGATAAGTATCTATTGTATTTGAAGTCACACTTTTCTTTCCTGATATAATCAATGATAACATTAAGAAAAATGGTTTATTTGCTAACCATGGAGGTAAGTTATAATTTATTAGAAACACCAGCCAAGTTGACCATTTAGTACTCTAATCTAAGAATGGGTTCGCCCCATCTAGAGCCAAACCCAATCTTATATTACGAAGATCTTGAGAAAAACCAGACCATTTATTATCGAATTCCATCCATGTCTTAGAATATGGTACATGTTGTTGTTTTCCATCAGTGCTCTTATTTTGGGTGTGCCACTACATAAGTTCACAAATGTCTCTGCACCTATACATTCAGAGTAATCATGGGATTATCAGAAAGTGGCGAAGAACCTTTCTAGGAACAACAACTGATTTCAACCCTTGTCTACACCTCGCTTCGTGACATTTTGGACATTCACTCTCATTTGCAAGATTTTTTATGAATATTACACAACCATTCACACATGTGTGGATATTTTCATACCCCAAGCTGAGCTTACTGATTTGATTTTTACATTGACTTCGTTTTGTTGGCAATGTGGAGTCAGTTGGTAACAATGAACTTAATAATTCCAATAACTGATCTACACTCTCATTTGTCCAACCATGAACCACTAGCAAGTTAGAATTTGAAGGATTATTGTCAAATGAATTAACTTACAATTATCATACACGGGCTTTAAAACATCCCATCACATTTCAATCAATTGAACCACAACTGTTTAATAAAAAAACATATTTTTGCTTTTCATATTTATATATTTTATTTATTTTAAAATATTGCTTACTTTTCTAAATTATAAAAAACAATATTAGTGAACATGAAGATAATTAGGATTTAATATAAAAGGATCTATTTGGTCACCTTTTTCTATTAATCTACGTATACTAGATTTTTCTAAACATATGTTGAATATAATATTGATAGAATATGTATATGATCTTTAGAGGAATCTACCGCTAAAATAAGGTAGCACAATCATCATTTATACCCTCATTCAACATTCTATCAACTTCAAACCCTTCGTCAAACATTTTTGTCTCTTCATCTATATTTGTTGCCTCTTAATCTCTCACAATTTGTAATTCTATCATATCTTCATAATAATTGTAAGCCCCTTGGGCTTATACCACTATGCCCATATCTTATCATGTGCCGATAAATCACATTTCTTTTTTTCACCTTCCCACCAAGATAATTTTTACATGGACATGGATATTTTTCAATATCTCCCTCATCAACTACTCTCTCATCATATGCATGATATTGATCTGTAGTCAACCTATGACATTGATCCATCTGTAATATTGTGCACTCCGATTAATTTAGTTTCTAAATTAAAGAAAAAACATAAATTTGAAAACAGAGATGCCAAAACATTGTTGAAAACAGCCACTTTTAGTGGAGATCATAACAAAAAGAAGAGGATATAATGAGTCATTGTTATAAGATCTATCTTACATTCATTCCAAGTTTACCTAGTGAGAATGGAATATGCCTATGTTTCAGGTTTCGAATTACCTCTGAATTTTCTACAAAGAGCCTTGCTGACTTCAAATTCATTGCAACAAACTCTGAATTCCTTGCACGCATTTTCAAAAGTCTCCAAGTCCTATCCAAACAAGCTTGATCACCCATGCAATTGCTTCAATACGTATCCATGAGAATAACAAATGTAAACAACTATATATGACAAGGGTGTATTAAAAAATTATGAACCAAATTATGGTGATAAAGAGCAGGGATGGCCAGTCAGATTCGGATTTAAACATTTTAATTAAGAAGAAAGGAATTTATATACTGTCAGTCAGACTAGTCCTTCACACAGCCCTGATTTACTATACAGTCAAAATGTGACAGTTAAATAGTTACTCTCTGAGATAGTCACAAATCTATTGTAGGTCCAAAGGAGCACTTCAAGGGGTCTCAGAGGATAGTACATTGTAGGGTACCATCTAGAAGGATGGATGGGCTAAAGATAAGAAGCATTTTCTCTTGGGACAAGAGCTCTTTTGTTGGTGGGTGTATGATTCAGGAGCATCTACCTATGACAATGAGAATAAGGAGAGGAAAAGCAATATCGGGGGCAATGAGGAACCTACAAGATCCCTAAGAGTGAATTGGGATGTGATCAAGCCTATAATGGCTCTCTTTAATGAAGAAATTTATAAAAATGTGGCTAAGTCATAATTGTCCAAGTAGAGGACTAGGATATGAAAATGTTGTAAAATGAGCCAATAGTGCTCAAATGGATTAAATAAGTTGTATTTAGGGTCTAGGATGGCTTGATAGATCAAATGGATCCTAAGGTAGAAGTTTGAATAAATTTTAATAAGTTTTGGTCTTTAAAAAATCAAATAAACTAAGTTAACAATTCAAAATTTTGAATGTTAACGGTTAGTTTATATTTGGAGGGAAACTAAGTTTATGCCTAAATGCATTTTTAAACTTCATGTAAAAATGGGAAATTGTTGAGGAAGTTATAACTCACCATTTATATTCCCTCAAAGTATGAAGTGATGATGGTACAAAGAGGTGCAGGCATTGTACGACTGATTGGGTTTTTAGCAATAAAATAAATGTTTTCTTGCAAATTTGGTCTCATTTGAATCTTTAAGATTGTATGATCATTTTAAATGTGTTAGAGACGGATTTGAATCCATTTCCATTCATTTGTATTGAAGTAATTGCTCAAAACTTGGACTGTCATGTTACAGGGCTGCTTTTGGGCACTAAATTTGTATAAAATGTTTTAGGATTCATCCTTAATTGTAATGTATGTGTCTCCTGGGATGAATAAATACCTATAATATAAATTTCTATCCCTTAGATTCAATATTGTTCAATGAATTTTCTTGGTGATCAATGAAAGTGGCAGGTTGCAGGGTGAAAGGGCTTGAAATGTGCTCCATGGTTATATCAACAACAATTCGGCCTTCATAAGGACACTATTTTATGATTTAAACACTCATAGTATGTGTAGGAGATGGTTTTGGGTCAATAAATTTGATCAGATAGTGCTTGGAGGGTCTACATTGAGAAAGCCCTAGTTGTGAAGGGTTTGTGAGGCCTAATTTGGGGCTTTTATGGTTTCCAAAGGTTTGGATCTATTTAATTGTAAATTTGTGACTTTTAGGACATATCTAGAGATATTACAAAAGTATATCCATTGGTAGTAAGTTTACAAGGCACTTTGTTAATTTACCCACTTTTCATGCATTTTTGAGGTCACATAGTGAGGACAACAGAACATGATCCAAAACAACCTAAGACAAGTTTCACATATATTGTAGAGGATGATAATGGGTACTCAAATTTGTAATTTATTTTTAGGATGATTTGGAAAAGTTGTGAGGTTCAAAGGAGCACTTCAAGGGGTCTCAAAGGACAGTACATTGTGACAATTATATAGTTACTCTCCGAGACAGTCACAAATATGTTGTAGGTCCAAAGGAGAACTTCAAGGGGTCTCAGAGGAAATTAAATTTCATGGTACCATCTAGAAGGATGGGTGGGCTAAATACAAGAAGCATTTGCTCTTGGGACAAGAGCTCTTTTGTTGGTGGGGTGTATGATGCAGGAGCATCTATCCATGACACCATGACTAAGGAGAGGCCAAGAAATACCAGTGGAAATGAGGAACCTACAAGATACCTAAGAGTGAATTGGGATGTGCTCAATCTTATAATGGCTCTCTGTAATGAAGAAATTTATAAAATGTGGTTAAGTCCTAATTGTCCAAGTAGAGGACTAGGATATGAAAATGTTGTAAAATGAGCCAATAGTGCTCAAATGGATTAAGTTAGTTGTAGTTAGGGTATAAGGTGTCTTTATAGGTCAAATAGACCCTAAGGTAGAATTTTGAATAAATTTTAATAAGTTTTGGTCTTTAAAAACTAAAATAAAATAAGTTAATTCAAATTTTTGAATGTTAACGATTAGTTTCTATTTGGAGGGAAACTAAGTTTTACGCCTAAATACATTTGCAAACTTCATGCAAAAATGGGAAATGGTTGAGGAAATTATAAATCACCATTTTATATTCCCTCAAAGTCTGAAGTCATGATGGTACAGAGAGGTACATGCATTGTATGGATGATTGGGGTTTTGACAATAAAATAAGTGTTTTCTTACAAATTTGGTCTTATTCGAATATTTAAGATTGTATGATAATTTTAAATGTATTAGAGACTGATTTGAATCCATTTCCATTCATTTGTATTGAAGTATTTGTTGAAAACTTGGACTGTCACGTTATAGGGTTGCTTTTGAGCACTAAATTTGTACAAAATGTTTTAGGATTCATCTCATACTATAAATTATGTGTCTCTTGGGATGAATCCATACCTTTACTATACATTTCTAACCCTTAGATGCAAGATTGTTCAATGAATTTGCTTGGTGATCACTGAAAGTGGCAGTTTGCAAGGTGAAAGGGCTTGAAATGTGCTCCATGGTTATAACATCAATAATTTTTCCTCCATAAGGACACTATTTTATTATTTAAACACTCATAATATGTGTAGGATATGGTCTTGGGTCAATCGATTTGATCAGATAGTGCTTGGAGGGTCTACATTGAGAAAGCCCTAGTTGTGAAGGGTTTGCGAGGCCTAATTTGGGGCTTTTATGGTTTCCAAAGGTTTTGATCTAATTAATTGGATATTTTTGACTTTTAGGACATATATAGAGACTTTACAAAAGTATAGCCCTTGGGAGTAATTTTACAGGGTACTTCCTTTGTTAATTCACCCACTTTTCATGCATTTTTGAGGTCACATAGTGAGGACAAAAGAACATGCTCCAAAATAACATATGAAAATTTTCACATATGTTGTAGAGGAGGATAATGGGTACTCAAATATGTAATTTATTTTCAGGATGTTTTGGAAATTTTTTGAGGGATTGTAATATGACAGATATTCTTTCTATAAAAAGACAATGATCTAATGAGCTAGAGATAGTGAACTTCAAGCCCAAAAAGAGGCAAGAAAAAAAAAACAGATAGGAAGAATGGATTCAAGTCAAGATCTAGATTTATTCAAACAAGGAAAATGACCATCTCAATCTTATAAAAAGAACACATCATTTGAAGAACAAAACAAATAATTACAAATAAAAACAATGACAATCACAAAAGGCTTCCAATAACATACATTTTTGGTTTAGATTCATAGTGCTCAAACTTGGAGAATTAAAAGACATAGAAGACTTTTTCATTATTTCCTGACATGGGAGAACATGAGCTTACCATATCTACCTCAGCTAGAAGTCACCATCTGTAGAGAAGAAACCATAAAAAAACCACATAACAACTGGAAAACCCTGGTTAGCATGGCGACACGGAGCAGAGAATTTTTTTTTCATTTAAATTAGAAGAATGAATGACATTGTATGCCTACTTAGGTTGCCTCCAAAAATTAAAGGTTTATTTTTATAATTATTTTTGCATGTTAATTTTAAAATGTGAAATATATTTATTAAGTGATTTGGTATTTTATCATTCACTTAATAAATTTTATTTATTTATTTTTGGATAAAAATGAACATTGCCATTATATTATATTATTCTACTTCAGAGACGCTCTAGGAGGAAATAAGTAGTAAGAAAACCTCCTTTCCTTGCCATGATATAATATAGAAATCTTATACTACGAGTAACATATTAACCCAAAAAGTGTCTGTGTCTCTGTCTCAAATCATACAACTGAGAATCAGAGAATGGTAGCATTATACCTCCGAAACCCTAACCCACAATATGAAAGATACATATTTCATAGATACAAACATTCGTGTGGAAGATGACTTCAAAAAACCAGAAGGATCTCAGCCCCCCAAAACCCAAAAAATCCCATATTGATGCAAAATAAACTTATTAATCTTCATTGATCTGTCAATTAAGAGTTGTAACTATGGGTTATTGACCTTGTGTTTTTTGTTTTCATTGATTTGATTAATGTAAAATATTATCTAAAAGCGAGGCTTTTATAAAACACTTTAGTTAATATTATTGATAATGCAAATAATTTAGCACTATAATTATGAGTCAATTAGGACTAATCAGGGATCAAATATGATTGCAAATATCATGGAGGAGAAACAAGAGAGTTTCTGATGAGTTTTTCAATATTTTATATTATTTAAGGAGCCCTTTTGGGTTTGACCTCAGTCTAGGATGTTTTTTGAATAGTTAACTTTAATGTCATTCTTCTATTTCCACCCCTTTTTTAAGGGATTTGATCTCATACTTGGACTGAGTCTATCATAATAATGCTCATTTGTTACTGCTCACTGTTTCTTTGCACATTTTTTCCCTTAGTATTTATATTATATGACAAAGATAGTGATGCATTAATGAAAGGAGAAAAACTCCACCGATGAGTAATAAAAGTTAAAAAATGCAAATGTAATTTTTTTTTCATAAATTATGTGAAGGCCTTAAGACTATATCAAGAGGCAACAATGTCTTCCATGCAATAGGTATTTTTAGAGCACCAAGCCACCAAGACGGTTGAATGGCTCACTTATAAGGTAGGGGTGCCATGAGGGGGCCGACTTAATTAAGCTCTATGGAATATGATCAAATTCAAAAAAAAAAGGAATAGAGGAGTAATAGTCATTTTTATTTGTATGACTAATTATTTAGTTGTAATTTTACCCGATGACCAAATTAGTCATTTATTTAGTCACTTACATGAATTTTAAAATGCAACCTTAATCTAATGAGAATAGTTACCATTTAGAGATATTGGCGAATAGTGGCCGGAATAATGTTCGCACAATAAGTCTATTGGCAAACACACATTATTGATGAAGTGCAACTTCTAAGAATATAAGTATATGATATTATCAAATGTTAATGTGTAAAGGAGTATTAATCATTCATTTAGTCATTTTTATTATAAGGGTGACTAATTATTTAGTTATTTATTTAGTCATTTTAGTTGTGATTTTACCCAATGACCAAATTGGTCATTTATTTAGTCATTTATATTTGTGAATTGCAAAAAAAATGGTATAACATGATCAGTTTTAGTCACGTGACTAAAATTTTTAGTCACCTGGTCATTTATTTGCCCAAATTCTGCTAGTGTGAATAGTGCATTTTTAGCATCAAACTAATGTCAATTTCATTCTAGCATAGTCTAGTTCATTTGTTCTTAAGCTAAATAGTTTCAATTTCATCAATTTGATCATAAATGGAGCATAATTAAATATCTTTTCATGCATTTTAGGCATTTTCATATGAAATCTTCCATCCTAGATTGTCTATTTGCTAAGAATTTATGCTTAACTCTGAGAGCATTTTATGAAATTCTTGTAAATCTTCTAGCTAGGAAGCAATAGGACATTTTTGACATGTTTATTGGTTAAATTTGGTTAAATTTGATACTAACATGTTGATATAAAGCCGTATTGAGTGGTTGTGTGCAACATTCTTGCAGATACAACATTTACATATACATATACATATATGCAAGTACACACACACACGCATATATATATGAAAGCACATATGTGTCTGCACTCATATATATATATATATATATATATATATATATATATATATATATATATAATTCTATTAAATTAATCTATTAATTTTACTAGATTAATTGTAAGCCCCAATCAATCATTATGCTAATAGATACTAAGACACTATAATCTATATTTTAACAATAACCTAAACAAGAGCATGTTAAATAAGATGAATTAGTCATAAACATACAATACATAAGATCTTACTTCTAGTACATTATGATGATGACCCAAAGGAGTGTTGGAACATGGAATTGACCCTAAGAAGGACAACTAGGGTGAAAACCAACAAGACCATTCGATAGAAAGGATTAATGGTAACCCCTCCCTAATAAGGTGTGTGTGCAATAAAATATCAGGCTATGGAAGAGGATACATGACAAGGAGATGTCTCTGGTTTGGGCCTCGGTACCACCTCCTTTATACAACCAATATCGATAATTTTGTGGGACTTCTCAACCTGTATAATTAGGTGGAGTCAAAACACGATACCTGCAAGTCCTGCATCACAAATGAAGTGCATGCATATATATACATATATCATAGAAAACACTCCAGGCAATGGTGGAGATTGAGACAGTGTGTTGATCTCACTTCAGTGAGTTACTATGGCTTTGTCCCTCACCATGAAGACACATCATCGAGATAACATCATAATCACATAACATAGGGGTTAGTCCAAGAGATCATCTTTTGAAATAAGTCATCATAAAAGATACACATTAATCCCAATAATGAACACAGTATAATAAACATCATAAAAAATATAAGTGCATAAACTATATGAGTCAATAAAAAATAAAATGTCCAAGCATGTCTAATAGTCTCTAATGATTACTAAGATGTAAATAGGTCTATCAGAGTATCAAAATCCTGAAACATCACATATGAATAAATCAGTGTATGTGGAGGGGCATCACACAGGAAGCTATAGTGACTTGAAACAAAAACCCAAAAGTTGTATTGACCTGAGATTTGAATTTGAAGGTATTCTGACAGGATTAAGAAGCCTAGGGTATTTTGTTCCTAGGAATTCTACTAAAACTATGATAGACAATCTCGCAAGTTCTAAACTTTCTGGCCACCTATACCTACACACAGGAAAATAGGGAAAAGGTTGTGGAAGGGGGTTTCCCTTGGTTAAACCCCTGTATAGGAATAAACCTTGGAAATGGAATAACATTGCATAAAGGAAAGTAAATATGAAGGTAAAGATTATATCTACCTTGCCAATAACTTCATGAATGGATATTGAGATTATACATATTCATGAAGATGCTCAAATTATAGTTGTTGACCTTAGAATTTAGGAAGGAATCAAGGATTCCTCCACAAGTGTATGGATCTATGAATTCCAATCCTAGATCTTCAATGTTGTTATACTTGATTGAACACTTTTTATGAAAGAATGCAAGAAAATGGACAAAATATATTTCTTGATTGAGAACTCTACTTGGACATCATGGGAGAGAATCTTTCTATAATGGATAAGATTACCTTCAAAATGCTTTGGATGCTTGGAGGAATTATATGTCTTGGATGCTTGCCTTCAAATATTAAACTTGATTGCTTGATTATGAATTCCTTATTGATAATGGATTTCATATTCCAAAATGAGGAGAGATAGGGTGCTTATATACATCTTGCAAATTTTAGGATTCAAATTTAAACCAGATTGACCACGAGATCTCATTTCCCACCGAAACACCACAATGAGACTCCACTTAAAATTTGGGCCCAATAATTGGGGAACAAAATGGCCTAGGCATTTTGTTCCAAGTAACATAAAGCCCATGGTGTCATGTTCCTAGGAAAAAGAACTATAATTTAAATGGGAATCCAAGAATATAGGGTAGATGTTGGATCAAGGGAAGATAGGTGGTTGGATCAAGCATCAAGGACATAAAATATCAAAATCACCAAAATGGGGCCTAACTAAGCATCCAATTATGTGTGCTAAATTTTTAAGATGGTACATTTAGCCCCCACTTTAGCAAGAGTATGAGACAAACACATGCTCATAGTAAAGTAGATCAATGCATTGGAAACAAATAATCAAGGTAAATGAGACAAGGAAACAACCAACCCCCAAGTGAATTAGGTCCACATAAAATCAAGATAAACAACGAGAGAGAGAGAGAGAGAGAGAGAGAGAGAGAGAGAGAGAGAGAGAGAGAGAGACTATGGATCATGCAAAGGGAAAACATTGTTCCAAATATGGCATTGATAGCCTAGCAAGTTGTGAGATGCTAGCCAACCAATCAAAAGATATCAATCCTTAAGGAATGCCTTTCTCCATTAAGGGGTCTATAAAAATGGACAACCTAAGGACCAAATGAAACTAGTTAGTCAAAGGACCAATGAAAAAAGGAAGGATCAGTCTTAGGATCAACTAATAATAGGTTGGATTTACTTGTCGCCGACTATTTAATCAATTTCATTTGTTTTGAAATTAATGCATATCATCCTTTTAGGATGTTGGCACATCGTTCGGTGGTAATAACACACTTCACCACCCTAGAATTAACTCCTTCGCCATCATTTGAATCATTAATTCACCTTCCCATGTGTTATGATTGACATCCCTTCATTATTATTTTGAAGATGAAATCTAAACAGATTTACTTGTTATCGATGCCTGACATCATAAAGTTACCTTGCGTCATCTTACTCTCCTCTTACTTTCAAATTAGTAATGCGGATTTGTCTTCAATCCATAATTCATTTAACTCTATTAAATCTAAAGCCCTTTTGGAGAGTAAGTCGGCTTCAAAATTTCCCTCGCTTTTTATGTGGTTACTTTAAAATTTTCAAAAGTTTTCAGCAATTTTTGTTACTTTAAAATTTTCAAAAGTTTTCAGCAATTTTTGTATTGTATCAGTGTATTTTTCTAGGTGCTAAACATTTCTGGATAAATTATAATTGCATTCACAACAAGAAGGGAATCACCCTCCAAATGCATATTTTTTATGTGTTTCTATTTTGAAAGTCTTACTGCCAGTAACGTTGCCTGACTTTCAACCATGTTTTTAGTGCCATCCCTGCATCTTTTCACTGCCTTGAGAAAAATCTCTCCTACATTTATGAAAATGACACCAATTCCACTCTGTCCTGGATTATTTCTAGCTGCCCCATCAAAATTATCTTTTATCCATCCTACCTCAGGGGGCTTCCATTTAATACTTTCTATTTTCACTTTCTTTCTCCTAGTCACTAGGGCTCCTGCTGGTGAACTGAACCTTACTCCTGGCCATCTCATTTGAATGGTCCTATCCTCATTTGTGTAAGGAATTCTTAAAAATTGTTTCCTTGTAGCAGAACTGCTAACAACTTCCTCAATAACATGTTGTAATTTGTTCAAAAATCTATTTTGTGATTCCTTTTCTCCTCTAAAAATCCTCCTATTTTTCTCTTTCCAGATCTCCCATATAACTATTGCCGAGACAATCTTCCATGTATTAGAAAGTGTGGACTTCCTATTATCCCTAGGCCAACCTGCAAAAACCTCATAAATAGTGTTAGCTCTCGGACCCATCCATCTTAGTTTATTTTGGACAAAATTCCAACAAGTTGTTCCAAATTCACATTGTAGAAGCACGTGATCTGCATTTTCCTCACTATTTTCACAAAGTGCACATCGTGTGGGGCCTAAAAGGCCTAGTTTCTTCCTCCTTTCTCCAGTCAGGATTCTCCCTCTGCATATAAGCCATGCAAAGACCCCAGCCTTAGGTAGAATATCCTTACTCAAGCAAAGAACTTTTGACAAGAATTGTGCTTCAACTACATTTTCCAACATTTTATAGCCTATCTTTACTGAATATTCCCCTGAGAGGGATCCACACCATCTTATTATGTCTTTGTTTTCAGTTAAAGTGGCTTCTCTATTTTTGAAAACCTCGTTCATTTTGTCCTTTTTCTCTTGGGGAATGTTTTCATTTTCCATCCTTTTCCATTCCCACCTTTTGCCTTCATTAGTTGTTCTATATTATAGGTAGTCCTTTAATTTCCCGCCCCATTGTGTTTGGAAGTAGTTCTTTAAATACATCATTTCTCTGTCCTCCCCTAACGCCTTATGTCCTTCCTAGGAGTCCTCCCAAAAAAGGGCCGAGTTTCCATCTCAAATTTGCCATGTGATGTGTTATGTTATGACTGAGTGCCATGACATCATGAAGTTCCATATGGCCGACCCTCGAGGAGGGTCTTTGATAGTGAGTATTCTTGAATTCTCCGTTGAGTCCAAAAATTTGGCTTGTAGGATCTGTGCCCAATAAAGGTTGTTATTACTATACATACTCCATATAAGTTTTGCACCTAGTGCTTTATTCACGATTTGCCAATTTCTAATACCTGATCTTCCATGAGCTTTTGGTTTACAAATAATTTCCCATCCTACCAGTGGAATTTTATCTTCCTCCTTTTCACCACACCAGAAAAATATCCTTATTTTTTATTCCATAATCTTAACCAATTTATTTGGAATATCCATGCACATCATAGAATAAACTGGCATAGTTGAGATCACAGTTTGTAGCATCAAAATCCTCCCAGCTGATGATAACCATCTTCCCTTCCATCTATCCATCTTATTTAATCATTTCTCCATTAGGTCCTTCCAAAAATCTACTTTGTTTCTCCCTTTGAAAAGGGGAATGCCTAGATATTTTCCCGGTAGGAGTCTCATTTTCATTCCTAAAATTTTGTTGATCCTGGTTTGTATATACATTGAAGTATTGAAGAAGAAGATCTCCAATTTTCTACAGTTAATCAGCCGCCCTGAAGCCTTCCCATACAAGTCTAGGGTCTCTTTAATCATTCTGGCCTCCTATTCAGAGGCTTCACCACCTAAGAAGGTGTCATCCAAAAATTGTATGTGTGATAGAGTCTCAACTCCCTCTGCAATTTGAATGCCCTTCCATGTTCCATTTTCCTCTTATTGGTAATTAACCTATCTAGGACTTCTGCCATTATAATGAACAGAAATGGGGAGAGGGGGTCCCCTTGTCTGATACCCTTGTCTTGTGCAAAAAATCCTTGTGGACTTCCATTTATCAACACTGAGAATCTTGGGGTTTCAATGTAGCTCTTTACCCATTTGATCAATCCTGTCCAAAGCCAAATCTGCTCAACACTACTATTAAAAATTTTCTATCAACCTCATCATAAGATTTTTTAATATCTAGTTTAACCATCATATTCTAATTTTTTGAAGTCCTGATGGAATGTATTGCCTCATATGCTATCACCACTCCTTCAAAAATAGATCCCCCCCAGGGAGAAATCACTTTGTTCCTCTAAGATCACTGAGTTTAACACCAGTTTAAGTCTATTTTCTATCAACTTTGCAATAATCTTGTATAATGTATTGCATAATGAAATTGGTCTAAAGTATTCAAAATTTTCTTGTGGATCCCTCTTTGGAATAAGGGCTATAAATGTAGTGTTTAGGTCTTTTATAATGAAACCTCCTTCTCTTGATTCTTCCACTACTTCCCATAAATCCTGTCCAAATATGTGCCATAATTTCTAAAAAACCATTGCAGGGAATCCATCAGGTCTGGGTGCTTTATCCCCTGCCAATCACATCAATGCTTTTTTAACTTCCTCCAATGAGACAGGGGCAAGTAGATTCTTATTCTTCTCTTCTAACACTACAGTTGGGATAACCTCTAAGACTTTATCATATAGGTTAGTGTCATTATTATCTACCATTTTCTGTTTTGAAAAGAAAGACACTGCCTCTTCATTAATCAAATCTTTGTTTTGCACCTCAATTCCTTGATAATTTTGAATGCTAAAAATCCTGTTGTAGGCTCTTCATTGTTTTAGTGAGTTATGAATTTTTTTTGTATTGAGGTCTCCCTCCTTAAGCCAGGTCTCTCGAGACTTCTGCTTCCAAAAAATTTCTTCCTTCTGCAATAGATCATCCAATTCCTGTTGTAATCTTTTTTCTTCCTTAAAATCAACCTCTTCCATTCCTTTCTCAATCACTCTTAAACTTAAAGCTGTTAGTTTTGCTTCCACATTTTGTTTTTCAGAAAAAATATTTTTAAAGTGTTTTCTATTTCATGCCTTCAGTTGTTCATTTAGAAATTGCAATTTTTTGAAGAAAATAAAAGCTCTGTTACCTGATCTCCTTGGGGCCTGCGACCACCACTCCTCAATTAGATCATTGAAACATTTGGATGTGAACCACATAGCCTCAAATTTGAAAGGGCACCGGTCTGGGGTTTCCTCATGTTGTATCCACAAGCTTATAGGAAAGTGATCCAAGCCTTGGAAAGGGATAATATCAACATCACATGACCATTCACTGTCTGCCCAATTCCCTCCTATAAAGAAGCGGTCAATTTTCTCTGCAATGTTCAGGAAGCCTTCCCTTTTGTTTGTCCAAGTGAAGTCTTCTTTTTTGAAGGGTATTTCCATCAGCCCACATCTGGTTAAAAAGGATCTGAAGTCTCTTTGACTCTCATTATTCCACCCTTTGCCACCTCTTTTATCCTTAGATGTTGGGATTGCATTAAAATCCCCTCCCAAAGCCACTACTTCATCCTCCATATTCTCCAAAATCCCTGTCAGTGTATTCCATATCATCCTTTTTTGTGCCCTATTATTTGGACCATAAATGTTAAAAAAGGAGATAAAACAATGGAGGTGTTTCACATACACTCTCAATTGTTTCCAATATTGATCATTTTGTATAATTGTTACTTCTACAGTCCATGCATTCCAAAGAACACCCAATCCTCCAGAAACTCCTTGCGCTCCCACCAATTCACACTTCCATCTTCCAAACTTTAACCTAAAAAATTCACTGTCCTCATTTTTAATCTTAGTCTCCTATAACAACACTAAATCCGGTTTCATTTGATCAAGACAACACTTTATCAAACAAATCTTGTCAGGGGCATTGCAGCCCCTGAAATTCCATGATAAGGTTTTCATTGCTCTCGGGAAGTGGCATAGCCATTTCCTGATCTCAAAATTTTGGTTTCGTTAGAAGCATTCCCTACTATTTTCAACTTCCCCCTTGTATATTTTGCCCCTCATTTCCCTTTCTATCCAGTGTTTGTTTTGTTTCTGGATGAGGTTGTTTGTTCAACTGATCTTTTCTCTAAGACTCTCAAAGATTCAAAGAAGCCTAAGTTATTGACATCATTTTCCCCAAGCTATTCTTCAAATTATGATTACCATTCTTCCTAGGCTTCATCATTTTCATTTTCCTCTTCTAAGGATTTATTCAAGTTCCTTATAGGTGAGATTTCAATATCCTTGAAATCCTTCTACATATTCCTGGTAGCTAGGCAAGGGCTAGCATTTCATGTGAAGTGAATAGTATTTTTCTTTTCTTCAAGGGTTGGATGGTTTGCTGCAAGTTCCTCCATAGGGGGGTTGCTTCGATCAAAGGTGTCTTGGATGATCGAACAAAAGACCCCATTTTCATTTACATAATGGTAGCCCCATCTTGTCTGTCTACATTCTGATGGTGGGAAACAAGGATCTTCGGTGATGGAGGCCTTTGTTCAGTTTCAACAGCCTCAAAATTTTGTGAAAAGGGCATGCTTTTAACCACTTGATTAGACATTCTTTCCTTAGATGCTCATTCATATCTTTGTTCACATATTAGGGTCTCTTCCATAGCCCTTCTAAACCTTTTTCTCCATAGTGGTGATTCATTAGCCAAACATGTATTAAATTGTTCAGCTAGCTCAGGCTTTATTATTTCTTGATTTAGAGTCCTTTGTTATAATACATCTAGGAGGGAATCCTATGCTAATCCTTTATCTTTCCATGGAGATTCAAACTCCTAAAGCTGGAATTTGTTGATATCTGCCTCCGGGTTCCAGAAGGCGATTTGCTGCTCCCATACTCCATTTTTTGTGCTCAAAGTAATTGTGTCTGGGATTGCGGTGTTTTCTTGTAGATTGATCATAATCCTTGGATGGATTGATGCATCTTTATCATTTATCACTTCCTCCATCATGAGAAAGGATCCTATACTACTCCCTATTATTCTGAGAGTATCTCCCCCCAATATTCTGCTAGCAGGTTGTGCATGCTTAGCCACACTGGGTGTTCTTTCACTTTTTCATTTTGTGTGTTGAAATTTGCTTCCCAGTCCTTTAAGTATATGCCTCTTCCCTCTGTCAAGTAAGGCCCATTTTGAATGATCCACTCCTTATCCTCCTTTGTTGAACAAATCCCCATATAGAAACCATTATTTAGGGTTTTGAGTCGGCATCCTTGTCCCCAAACATCTTTGCACCAAGCTCTTATTTTTTTTAAAGATGGACAAGGGCCTAACCATTTAAAGAAGAAAGACTTTTCTTTCAAAGACACATTTGATTCCCTCCATTGGGAATCTAAAATTTTAAGGGTTGAGATGGTCTCATACCTGATGTTTTCCATGGGTTTTTGCCATTGATCCTCATGGTTCCTCGCTTTTCCATTTGCCTATTGGACGCTTGGTTTGTAGAACTTGTGCTTGATTTTCCCGAAATCAAAGTGTTTTCCGATCTTCACAAAATCCTTTGTCTGCATCTTCCCATAGTCCATATTCTTCCTCCTCCTTCCATTCTAGATCAATTTTGGTTTCCATTGTAGATTGGGGTTCTCCTTCCATGGTCTGAGGGTTTGAGTGTTTGTTTGGAACTTTGACTGGGAATGCCTATTGAGAGGCCATGTCTTCCCATACTGTGTATGATAGGAGAAACCCGTGTGTTTCTTGAAGAACCATCTACCATAATGGTTTAGTTCCTCTACTCTTTGAGTTGCAGGTGACCATTGCCTCCAACATTCCTCCCACCCACCGCACTCCATTTTTCTAGAAATCTCTATATTCAAAAAGTAATATATTATCCCTAATGTATTTTTGTAAATTAGCAAAGAAAACATTTTGAATATAAAAATCAGGAACATGATAATAAATTTGAGCATGCAAATGCTCAAATCTACCAATGAAATCAATCAATTTTTCTTTAACACTTTGTTTAAAACGCATTAAATCATCCAAAAAAATCTTAAGACCATTATTATTTTGAAATTGTTGAATGAAAGAATTAGCAATTTTTTAAAAAGAATCAATGAAATAAGGAGGTAAAGAATGATACCATTTCAAGGCTCTATTTCGAAAGGTTCTATTAAACAACTTATCTAGGAACCTACGATCATGAGAGAAGTCACTACATAATGTTTGAAAGGTCTTAACATGAGTCAAGGGATCACCTTTATCAGTATAAGAATCTAAATGGGGTATTTCCATGTAATGAGGGATAACAACATTGATAATTTCTAAGGACAAAGGGCTAGCAATGTCACATGTAGGGATGTTGAATTTGGATTTATTCACAGAGGAATTTTTTTTTTCAAGGAGAAAAGGGTTTGAGAAGGGCTATTGATATTAGACTCAAAGGAAAGGTTGGTATGAAGCATGTGTGAAATGTTGGAACTATTATAGAAAATGGAAGGAACATTGGAATATGAAAATGGAACATTGTTGTAGGGATTCTCAACCAAAGGAGAGTCTTATGGAAATATTAGTATAAAATATATTCCTTTTCATTCTTCCCAACTAGTACTTGCCACGAAAACACTTGTGGGGTTGGGCAAGACCAGTCTAAATCAACTTTTTTCTTTTTCCTTCCTTGCACCCTGTCGATGAAGAAAGTATTCATTAGGTGCTCTTCTTTCTTCTTCGAACATTGATGAAGGTTGTGAAATACATGGAATACTTGAAGGAGGGAGAAAAATGATGAACTACAAGTGATTATATGTTTGAAGTCATTTGTTGATATTCAACCGAGTTGCAGAAGTGATGATAAACATTATCAATTAATGTATTGTCATTTATGTCAACTTATTTGAGTATTTTTATGGTGGAAAACATTTGTTATATATTGAAGATCTAGAACAAACAATGTTTATGCGGTCAGTAAATGAAGAGTTATGTATACACTGAGAGACAATATTACCGAGTAAAACATAGAGTATACCAAGCACAATGACAATTGAGCTAGGGATTACCAACACAACATGGTTAATACTAAGACTGAGCAATTAATTCAAATTGAGGACGACTTGGATGCTAAGATGGAAATTATTGATTTCGAGGTAAAAGATAAAGTTTTTTATTTGATCAAATGGTTATGAAAATTCAAGGAAGATCAGAAGACAAAGATTGAAACGGGAAGGATCAAGAGGGAAAATGAATGATGGAGATTAAGCGGCAAGATCTGAAGGATGAAAATTAAATGATACATGATGTCTATATAAGACACAAGAGATTCATTTTGAATCGTAACATTACAAGAACCTGATGCTTACATGCAAATTTTATGCACGAATGATCAAACTGGTTAAAGATAGAACCGAGTGTAATTTTGCAGACATCACCGAGCAAACAGAGGAAAGAGGATTACCAAGCAAAACAAATATGAAGTATGAGATGAAATGAAGAAGTACAAATTGATCAGAGGTATTATGTACTTAGAATAGATCCAAATATCTGCAAATCAGAGTTTTATTTGAATCAGATCATTACTGTATCAGTTTAACCATTGTTACAGATAAATCTCTTGATCAAGTGGGATAGTGAGTCCTTATTATAACATTCAGAGAATGTTTTCTTGTTTTCTTGTTGACCCCATAGTGAATGCATGGTCAAGAGAGAGATGTTAGTTTTAAATCCTCTAACAAGGTCACATTTAATAGTGTGCATTGTAACCTTTAATAGGGTTGGCTCTTCACCAAGCTCACTTCAGAAGAGTGAAAATATTTTGGGTTACCGGTCCCAGGTGGGTTTTCCCTTAGTAGGGTTTCCATGTTAAAAATCTATGTGTCAATGTGTATGAATGTTGTGGATTGTTATTTTAATTTACACTTTATTTTATTGACCTAGATCGGTAATCATAGTATTAATTTACTGACACTCGGTAAACACTATTAATGAATGTTTAAGCTTACATAATACATTTTCACCGAGCTGAGTTTTATATGATTGAATTTTTTTGGTATAAATCTGGAGAAATTTGAGACTATAGGATAATTTGTGAGGAAATTGATTCTAACTGATTCACCCCCTCTCAGTTATTCTAACAATTGGTATCATAGCAATCAATGCTTATCAAAGAGCATACAGTGATTAGAAGAAAGTTTTCAAGGACTTAAACTAAAGATCACAATATGTATAAGAGAGACACACCAAAGTTGAACAAAGATGAATTATTGATATGGAAAAGCAGAATGAGATTATATCTATCAAGGATTGTAGACAACATTGCAGATTTTTTGGACAATGGATTCATTCTACCTACTAGACCTTTGACAGAAAATCAGATGAAAGAAAAACATGAACATAACCTTATCATGGTGGAGATTGCTTCTTCACTGACATATATTGAATTTGAGGACATAAGACATGTAAAACTACCAAGCAGATGTCAGATCAACTTACACTAGTTTATGACAGAGATGCAAATGTACTGAGAGCCAAAGTTGAAAGTCTTAATGGAAAGTTTGATGACATGCGAATGAAGGAAGGAGGAAACATCACACAATACAATAACTGACTTAAAGAAGTTGAGAATAATATTCGAGGATCTGGTGGAACCATTGATGAAGATACAATTATGAGTAAGATTATTAGAACTCTATTACCTATTTATTCTATAAGAGTCTCTGCAATACATGAAATGAGAGTTGCACCTGGAAATAACATTACTGTTGATAGTCTTTTTGGAAGATTGATTTCTTTTGAGCTGAATAATTTTGACAACAGTACTATACCATCTATGGAATCTGCATTTATGTCTACTTTGAAATTTGGTAAATCTAGTAGCAAACACATAATTAGAAATAACAGTGACAGTGATAGTGATGACAAGGAACTAGATGAAATTGAAGCTTTAATAGTTAGAAGATTGCACAAAGGTAAAGGAAGATATAAAGGTAAACTACCTTTGATATGCTTTAACTGTAAAGAGATTGGCCATTTTGCTGCAAGATGCCCTAACAAAAAGAATGACGATAGAAATGATAGATCTAATGACAGAAAGGATGACCGAGACTTTAGAAGCAACCGACAATATGACATAAGAGATAACCTAGATTAAAAAGATAAAGGTAAGAAAGCTTGTTACATTGCCCAAGATAAAGTTAATAATAGTAACTCTGACAGTGATGAAGATATTGAGACAGTGTTCGTAGCATTAAAAGATGATTCAGATGAGGATGAAAGGTATGTAGAGACAACGCTTATCTCTAAAGTTAGTAAACATGATATTTAGGTTATTGATAGTGTCTGTACACGTCACATGACTGGTGATAAAGAAAAATTTAAATTTCTTGAACATTATGATGGAGGATCAGTAAGTATGGGAAATTATACACCCTGTTAAGTGAAAGGAAAAGGTACTATTATGCTGAATAATCAAATCAAATGTGAAAATGCTTATTGGGTAAAAGGAATTAACTATAATTTATTGAGTATTTCACAGTTGAATAACACATGTCACCGAGTTTCATTTGAGAATATAAAAGCAAGAATCTATGATGGAAAGGGAAAATTGATCGATACTAGTGAACAATCTAAAGGTAACCTATTCTATCTTGAGATAGCTAAAACTACTTGTTTATTGGCAAAGAATGAAGATATATGGTCATGGAATAAAAGACTTTGTCATGTAAACTTTGACAACATGATTAAGATTAGTAGAAGAAGAAAAGTTAGAGGCTTACCGAGCTTATCTAAACCAGACCATGTAATGTACAAAAATTGTCAAATGGGAAAGATGTCAAAATCTAGTTTCAAGAGAAAGAAATTTTCATCTAATGACATTTTGGAGTTAGTTCATACTGACCTATGTGGACCAATGAGAAGAATACAGAGCTATTATGGAGACATATATTTTATTTTATTTGTTGATGACTACTCTAGGATGATGACTGTCATGTTCCTAAAAGAAAAATTTGAAGCATTTAAGATGTTTAAGTGGTATAAAGATAAAGTGGAAAAAGAAACTGATAGAGATCTGAAATGTTTGAGATCTGACAGAGGAGGTGAATTTATTTATGTTGAGTTCACTAATTTTTGTAATGAGTATGGAATCAAAAGACAGGTTTCTGCACCAAGGACACCACAACAGAATGAGATTGCTAAAAGAAGGAACATGTCAATTATTGATTGTGCCAGGATATTAATGATTGATAAAGGAGTTTCACAAACATACTGGAGAGAAGTAGTCAACACAATAGTTTATACACTGAACCAAGTACAACTGAAGAAAGATTCAAACAAAACACCTTATGAGCTATGGTATGGGTATACACTGAATGTAAGTTATTTTAGAATATTTGGTAGTAGGTGTTATATCATGAAAGATGAGAGAAATGGAAAATTTGATTCGAAAAGTGACAAAGGAATATTTCTTGGATATTCTACTAAGAGTAAAGCTTACAAATGTTTAAACAAGTCAACTAACAAAACCACTGAGAGTACAAATGTGAAAGTTGATGAATTTGCTGGGCTAAATGATGAGCACATCATGAAAGAATCTGAAGATTATAGTAGATTTTTTTACTAGGAAGAACCTGACACTATACTGATGCAGATGCCTAGCATTACCGGGCAACAGGGTAATGTCATCGGGCAACAGGTAGCACAAACCGAGAATCAGGAAAATGCTAAAACAGAAGATCGTGAACCAAGAGACAATGAACCTATAGAAGAAGATGATGAAGGACCAAGAGCTAAACCTGTACTTGCCAAATATGTAAGAAGACACCATCCATGGGATCAGATCATTGGAGATAAAAGAATAAGCATATTGACAAGAAGTAAGTTCAGAGATGACACTTGTTTAATTTATGAATTTGAGCCTAAGAATGTTAGAGATGCATTAAAAAATGAAGAATGCTTTAATGCTATGAATGAAGAAATTGAGCAGATACAAAAAAATAAGATATGGACATTAGTACCGAGACCGAGTGATAAAAATATTAGTTGCACCAAATGGATTTTCAGAAACAAACTAAATGAAGATGGGAATGTAATAAAAAATAAAGCAAGATTGGTTTGCAAAGGGTATGCACAAGAAGAAGGAATTGACTATGGAGAAAATTTTGTACCAGTTGCTAGACTTGAAGGAGTAAGAATATTACTTGCATACGCTGCATATAAAGGATTAAAGGTATATCAATTGGATGTGAAATCCACATTTTTGAATGGAATACTGGAAGAAGAGGTATACATTGAACAACCTGAGGGATTTGTTGATCCTGATCAGACACACATGGTATGTAAATTACACAAAGCTTTATATGGACTGGAGAAAGCACCAAGAGCATGGTATAGAATATTACATTCATATATTACAAGCATTGGATTTATTAGAACAAGTGACAACAATAATTTGTATTTAAAAGGAGGAAATGATGATAAGACACTTATTGCTGAAATATTTGTTGATGATATCATATTTGGAGGTAATGATAACTTATGCACTTCATTTGCTAATGAAATGAGGAAAGAATTTGAGATGTCGATGTTTGGTCAGATCAAAGTTTTTTCTAGGATTGCAAAATTTACAATAGGCTACAGGTATCGACATTACTCAATCAAAATACATCAAGGAAGTACAAAAAACATTTAGAATGGAGGAAATCCAAACTAGTCGGAGCACCTATGGTGACAGGATGCAAATTGACAAAAGAAGACAAGACACTTGAGGTAAATCAAACCTTGTACAGATCTATGATTGGTAAATTGATGTATGTTGTTCACATAAGACCTGACATAGCACATGCAGTTGGTATAGTTGCAAGATTTTATGCTAACCACAGGGAATCACATATGGCCGTTGTAAAAATAAATTTTAGATATTCGAAGAACACTAAGGATTATGGACTATGGTATAAAAGAGAAGGAAAATTCAATTTGAAAGTTTATATTGATGCTGATTGGGTTGGGAATATAGATGTTAGAAAAATTACTACTGGTGGAGCATTCTTTATTGGAGAAAGACTAGTTACTTGGATTAGCAATAAACAAGGATGCATATCTCAGTCAACTGCAAAAGCAGAGTATGTTGTTGCTGCTGCAAATTGTTCTAACATAGAATGGATAAAACAATTGTTGAAAGGAATGAATGAGGAGCTCACTGGACTAGTGATGATTTATTGTGATAATACAAGTGCTATAAATATTTCAAAGAATCCGGTGATGCATACAAAGACAAAGCACATATCTATAAAGTATCACTACTTGAGGGAAAAAGTACAAGACAAACAAGTAATACTGGAATATGTACAATCAAAAGAACAACTTGCTGACATATTCACAAAACCCTTACCGAATGATACATTTGACTACTTTAGAGGTAGACTACAGGTTCGTCCCTTGTCTATTGGTAACTAAGTTGAGTAGGAGGTTGCATCAACCTACTTGAAATCAGAATATCAATCATGTTGATGCAAAAGCTGAACTGGACTAACACATACATATCCGTACATTGAAAGGTACCTACTGCACCGAAAATCAAAGATATTTTATTTGGCTACTAAAGAGCTGCATATTTTTATTTTTGGCATTGTTGTCAAAGGGTGAGGTATATCAATAAAATATATATCCATCTAAGGGAGAGATTCATGAAATATCGAGAGAGAAAGAGATAAAGAGAGAGAGAGAGAGAGAGAGAGAGAGAGAGAGAGAGAGAGAGAGAGAGAGAGAGAGAGAGAGAGAGAGAGAGGANGAGAGAGAGAGAGAGAGAGAGAGAGAGAGAGAGAGAGAGAGAGAGAGAGAGAGAGTTGATCAATGATATATATCTACTCATTAAAGGAGTACAAAGAAAGAAAACAAAGACACATCTAATCTATAAAGAGATTCAAGAGCTCAAATGTCAAAACTACAGGGACAGTCTACATAGTAAGTTTTTGTATACTAACATAGATTATATTCAAGGTAGGGAGAGCTACAAAATTGTTGCAGTTGTAGAACAAAATGTTGGTTTTTGTTGTATGGCATTTTATATTGCATATTTCATATTGTGTTGCCATCAATGCGAAAGGGAGAGATTGGTGAACTACAACTGATTATATGTTTGAAGTCATTTGTTGATATTCAATCGAGTTGTAGAAGTGATGATAAACATTATCAGTTAATGTATTGTCATTGATGTCAACTTATTTGAGTATTATTATGGTGGAAAACATTTATATATATTGAAGATATGGAACAAACAATATTTATGTGGTCGGTAAATGAAGAGTTCTATATGCACCGAGAGACAGTCATAACCAAGTAAAACACAGAGTATACTGAGCACAATGACAACCGAGCTAGGGATTGCTGACACAAAATGATTAATACTAAGACTGAGCAATTAATTCAAATTGAGGATGACTTGGATGCTGATTTGGAAATTGTTGATTTTGAGGTAAAAGATAAAGTTTGTTATTTGATCAAACAGTTATGAAAGATCAAGGAAGATCAGACGACAAAGATTGAAACATGTTTTTAACACAACTGCTAAGGAAGGATCAAGCGAGAAAATGAATGATGGAGATTAAGAGGCAAGATTTGAAGGATGAAAATTAAATGATACATGATGTATATATAAGAGACAAGAGATTCATTTTGAATCATAACATTACAAGCACCTGATGCTTACATGCAAATTTTATACATGATTGATCAAATTGGTTAAAGACAAAATTGAGCATAATTTTGCAAACATCGCCGAGCAAACAAATGAAAGAGGATTACCGAGCAGAACAAATATGAAGTATGAGATGAACTGAAGAAGTACAAATTGATCAGAGGAATTATGTACTTAGAATAGATCTAAATATCTACAAATCAGATTTGTATTTGAATCAGATCATTAGTGTATCAGTTTAACCATTGCTACAGATAAATCTCTTAACCGAGTGGGACAGTGAGTCCTTATTATAACATTAAGAGAATGTTGATTGTTTTCTTGTTGACCCCTGTTAGGGGGTTAAGAGTCGCCTTTATTTGAAATTTATAAGTTCACTTGTTTATAATAGTCAAAGTCTCACTCCGTTCAATTTCCTACCTTGTTGTTTCCTCCAAAGCCTTTTTTCATCCGAGTCTATCAAATCTAAGCCTTTGGCGTCATCAGGTTCAATTTTGGTCTGTTATAAGTCAGTCACTCAAGATTTCAAGTCATTTGAACCTCTTTGAACTCCAGTTCAAAGTAGTTCAAAGTAGTTCAATAACGGTCCAAGTCTTTTTATCGCTAACGATGTGTTCCTGCAGGAAATCACGCGACATTTCCCTCTTGTGATGTGTTGAACCTATTTGAACCCTTTTGAAACCAGGTTCAAAGTAGTTCAAAGTATTTTAGAAAGGTATGCAAGCAGGATTATTAATGACGAGACATTTGACAAGACAGGCCGATTGAGATGGCACGATTCTATTTGCTTAGTCAGTGTACGGAAATCAGGGAAATCACTTACACGGGTGAAAATATTTGATTTGAGAATAAATAATGATGATTGGGGAAGGTGGCGGGTCTCGAAGATATATTTTGATTTGATAACATTCATTTTCACATCACTTGGCATTGAAGGCTTGATTAATGCCCACATGAAGTTGTCTCTTCCACGCTTCAAACTGCAAATAAAAGAAGCTTTGTAAGTTATTTTTCCCTATTATGCATTCACAAACTTTCGGCGCTGGGAAGGTGGTTTGTTTGGATTCAACTCTTACAGGTATCTTTTTCAAGCTCTGCTCCTCGTTTCTGGTTGTTTCTTAAAGTTTAATATCTCGAGCAGTGAGCTGGTAAACTCTTCATTTTCTTGTGCAAATATGAAGTCTGTTATGCACTTCTTTGGAAATGTAAAGAACTTAGAATGTAGGTCTCCAGTCATAGCGGACACAGATTTATTAGGGGTTTCGGTTGACATCATGGCTTCAAAGCTCTCTTCTCATGTTGATGAAGAGTTTGTTGTAGAATTTTTAGCCAGTGGCTTACTAGAAGCAGCCGC
>MU228075.1:2183357-2193803 GCA_018584345.1 Thuja plicata
ATCCCTTAGGGATCAACTCAAGCAAACTCAAATGACCAAAAAAGAGTTCTATATGTCCTCATACTTAATGTATTGCTTGGCCTGCACTCAAAACTTATCTCCTATTCAGAAAATTCCTTGGAGCGAAGGTTTGTTTATTCATGAATATTGCCCCTTGTTAAGAAAAGATAAAGTTTTAGAAGACTACAGGAAAGTACACGATGTGTTTTGGGGGAAACTACGCCAAGAACTTGCAGGCGTGCCGAACTAGAGAATTTCAGAGAATGCTCAGAAATTGGTCCAGATATTTGGTAGTTTCTACATTCAGTTTCCTTGCTTCACATATATTCGGGTAGGTGGATTTGAAGAGGAACCCTTGAAGTTGCCTCGGTATGCTTTTGATTGTTTTGTACTGGCGGAGGTTTGTAGACAGTTATTTGTTGTTATTAAAAGTGCTCTCCCTGAAGACAAGTGAAATTCTTTGTTTCCGGTGAAGCTAGGCAATTTGGTCTGTAATAGTATGTTGGATGCATCCATTATTGGGAGTAATTTGCTAAATTTTCACATGACCTTTTATGAATCAAGGACAGGGTTTGACAATAAGGGTTTTGCTAGGTAGACTCTAGGGCTGAGCAAATACCCCTCCCCAAGTTATCATCTTGAAGATTTATGGGAAAATCTCAGTAATGAGAAAATGGTCTGGGAACGGGATTGAACCAGACTCACTATGTCTCAGATCAAGTTATTACAGTTGAGGTTCGATATCAGAGGTGTGGAAGAGGACAGTTCAGAGATTTTATGCCCAACCGCCACCTATTCAGAAGCAGAAAGTGTCCCAATTATCGATTGGGGCAGGAAAGAATCCAGCGATATTAAGCTCAGAGCCCGCCGTATTTTTGAAGTGACTAAGAGCTGGATTACAGCAAAGAAGAAAGGAGTTCAACTCCCTACTGACACATGCCTTGATACAGGATCACCTATTGAAAGTATTAAGCAAGTTCATGCTAATGTTTTTCCCTTGTTACCAACTGCAGGTGAAATAACATCATTGAAGGAGAAAACAAATTCAGTAAAACACCCTACAACACCAAGATCGAGGATAAGGACAAGGTCAGAAAAGAAGAACCAGATGGCTTCAGGAGAACCTGACTATTTAGATGATGATGTTGAGATCAACGAAGAAGACCTCTCATTCACCCCTGATCATCAAGAGAAGGTTCAAGAGGTTCTCACACAGAGTCAGGAGCTATCCCAGGTTGCAAACACACTGGTAAAAACTCCTGATAATCAAATTATGCCTAGTTTGATCCACCATGGCTCACTAAATCTGTTAGTAAGAGAAAAAGTTTCAAACCGCTTGCTTTGCCAGTCAAAGAAATTGTCACAAGGTATGCTGCCCACACCCCAAAGGCTAAGAGAATGAAAAGTGACGCAAGGTTGACAACAGATCCGTCAACAGGGAAGATTATTGCTGAAATTGCCACATTAAAGCCTATGGAAGAGGCGCAGGATCTTGAACCTGAAGATTATGAAATAACAAAAATGGAGTTGGGAGTTCTCAGCAGAGATTCTCATGATCACATCTTCAAATTTTTCGCTGACCATATGTTGGGTCGGTCACAGAAAGATGGTAGGGAGAAACGCGAATTAAAGCAAATAGTTTCAACAATGGCAGAATTTCTCTCATCACTGGCTGAAGATGGTGTGCTACCTATGGCACAGGCCTCCCAAGGGTTTGACCCCAACTCGGCGGAGAACCAAAAATTGGTCAAACAGGTACAACAAGGAAGAACTTGGACATAAATGATCAAGGCATGGATTGATGGTATAGTAGCAGAAGGGAGCACCTTCATACGGGAGTTCATGAGCACCCGCGTGGGTGGCGAAATACTCTTAGAGGAGATTCAGACCTTAATCCCAACATGGGAAAATGAGGTAGAAAATTGTGCAACCATTGTGATGCGAGTACAAGAGATTGAGGATTACGGAGTAGAGCAGTTTTTAACTGAAAATCCCATGAAATTGGTTGATCCTTGTATGATGTTTGTCTTAAAGAAAAAATTTGGCTGGAAGAACGCAATGTTTGAAGTGGCTATTTCTCAGATGAAAGCTATGGAAAAAGAAGTATAGGAAATTCACTCTGATACCTTAAAGGACATAAAAGTAGTGAACCCCTTGGGCATCTTACAATTTGATGATGGAAATCAGGATATTGATGCGATGGTTAAGTCTTTTGTTGATGTAATGAACGCCTTCAAAGAAAGTGAGACACCAACAGTTTGCGACCTCACCAGAACTGCCAAAATCGAAGCTATGTTAGTCTTGAACCGAGGACAACTGCCGAAACAAGCTAAAAAAATCTAGAAGATGCGATGGGAAAAGAACGCGATGCATGCCAAGTTAGCCGCACTAAAGAATCTGCATGCCCCGCCTACACAGGAACTACTCCGTGTTTTTCAATCATGGAAGCTGGTGAAGATGGCCACGTCAGAAGATACCAAAGAAAACTGAACTGGATTCAGTTTTATTTTCTTAAATTATCTTGCTTTTAAAACTTTATTTTGAGAACTCTGTTATAACTGGTAACTGTTTCTTTCCATGTTTGTGTCCGAGAAGCCAGGTTTTTCGGGAGGCTTTCTCGGACTGCTGAACTATATAAGCTGGAGCTTAAAACTCTTGAAGGGTTAGAATAGAAAAGAGAGGAGGATATAATTTAGAATAGCATAAAAGATTTTGTTTTTCGATAGTTTAAGTGGTTGATAATATCTAGACTTTGAGCTAGTTATACCTGGATGGTCACGCTGAGATGAATTTTGATTTTTGAAAATCAGATAGTAATATATATTCCTACTTTGTGAGAGTTATTTATTTGATCTTTGCATGCGTTATTCCTTTTCAGTCATTTAATTTTAGATTTATAAGTTTTAGATTTTTGTAGATGAATACTTAACAGTTTTGAGTCTCTTGGTTATTAAGTTAGTTTAAGTCGCTTTTTGCAAAATAGTTTCTGATTCTTTCAAGGTTTTGCAAGTTTCAATGCTATACATCATCTGTCCAAGAACAGTTGGGAGATCTTTTTCTTGATTTTTAGTTAAAATCTTGTATGTTTAAATTGCAAGTATCCATTCGTTGAAAATCTTTGAAAGGGAGTTGTACCTTTATAGAATTCAGAGGGAAGCAAAGTAAATGCTTACCCAACTATTGTTTAAGGATTTGTTTTCAAGGGCATAGAGTTATAAAGTAAACATCAAGATTTAGGGAGAACAAATCTGTTAACCAACAACCCCGTAGTGAATGCATGGTCAAGAGAGAACTGTTAGTTTTAAATCCTCTAACAAGGTCACATTTAACAGTGTGCATTGTAACCTTTAACAAGGTTGGCTCTTTACCGAGCTCACTTCATAAGAGTGAAAATATTTTGGGTTACCGGTCCCATGTGGTTTTTCCCTTAGCAGGGTTTCCAAGTTAAAAATTTGTGTCAATGTGTATGAATGTTGTGGGTTGTTATTTTACTTTACACTTTATTTTATTGACCTAGATCAGTAATCAAAGTATCAATTTACTGATACTCGGTAAACACTATTGATTAATGTTTAAGTTTACATAATACATTTTCATCGAGCTGAGTTTTATATGATTGAATTTGTTTTGGTATACATCTGGAGAAATTTGGGACTATAGGATAATTTGTGAGGAAATTGATTCACACCCCTCTCAGTTATTCTAACAAACAATAAGATTAGGAGTACTTCCAAGACTAACATGTGTGGGATTGATGTTTGAAACATATGTAGTCATGAGAGGTGGAGCATAAGTAGAGACACTAGGTAAAGAGGTAGGAATAGGAAGGAAAGTCTCAAAACTAGCGAGAGGTGAAGTTAAACCTAGCTCTTGAGAACAATCCTTAAGAGGATTAACATTACTATCAACAAGATGGGAAATAGTTCCAGAGATTTTAATGCCACGTTCATCATTATGAATCAACTTCCTTAAACCTTCTACTAAGGAAATGACTTCCTAGTTAGAATTCTCTTGACTCAACCATTGATCAATTTTTTCATAGTCATGGGAAAGCTTTTGCGCTTGGGTGGGAGGAACTCCTAAAGAATCCTCTTCATAATGAGAAGAGTGGGAAGAGGGATTCTCAACCATAGTAGGAATGTCATTAGTAGGCATGTGTGTCTCATTAATATTCCTAGGAAATAAAGAGGACATAGGATCAAAGGAACCCATAAGTCTACGACTTCTCCTAACTGGAATACTATAGGTAGGACTCAATGTTATAAAACTCATGCAAAAGAGAAGGAAAAGATAAATCTAACAATTACGAGTATGAAATTTGAAAGAGATATACAAACACTCATTAAATTTATGAAACATTAATGGAATTGCACATAAAATATAATGAATAGTACATGTAACTATTAAATTAAAAGTGAGGATCCAATGCATATAGAGAGGAGCTAACACCAAAATAAAAATGGAAGTGTTAAGGGAAGCACTTGGTATGCAAGGGATTTGTCCACCTTTTCGTAATGCACAATTGGAACGAAGATGAACCAATAGGCTAAAGTAAGACTGCTGCACTAAGTGATTTTAATGCCCCTTCTTTGTAGCGATTAAGAGTGAAATGAATTTAGGAAAATGATCTAATGATGCAAGATAAATACTAAAATAAGTAGTTTTAAAAAAATACATACTAACAGAAAATAGACAGGAAGCTACAGTGACCCGAAACATAAACCCAGAAGTTGTTATGACTTAACATATGAATTTAAAGGTGTTATGATTAGGAATCAACCTTAGAAATGAAATAATATTGCATAAAGGAAAGTGAATATGAAGATATATATTAGATATACCTTGCCAATAACTTCATGAATGGATATCGAGATCACACATATTCGCAAAGATGCTAAAATTATAGTTGTTAGCCTTGGAATATAGAAAGGAATCAATGATGCCTTCACAAATGCATGGATCTATGAATGCCACTCCTAGATCTTCAATGTTATTATGCTTTATTGAACACTCAATAGGAAAGAATGCATGAGAATGGACAAAAGATATTTTTGAATGATTAAGAACTCATCTACTTGGCCATCATGGGAGACAAGCTTTCTAAAATGGAGAATATTGCCTTCAAAATGCGTTGACGATTGGAGGAATACTAGATCTTGGATGCTTGCCTTCAAGTCTTGAATTTGATTGCTTAATCATGATTTTCTTATTGATAATGGATTGTGAATGCCAAAATGAGGAGAGATAGGGTGTTTATATACATCTAACACATATCAGGATTCAAAATTAAGTCAGGTGGACCATGAGATCTAATTTCCCACTGAAACATTGCAATAGAGCTCCAGTTCAAATTTGGGCCCAATCCTCAAGGAACAAAATGCCCTGGACATTTTGTTCCAAGGAACATAAAGCCCAGGGTGTTATGCTCCTTGGTTAAAACACCAAAATTTAAATGGGAATTCGGGAAGATAGGGCAAATACTGGATCAGGGGAATATAGGTAGTTGGATCAAGCATAATGGACATGAAATCTCAAAATCTCCAAAATGGAGCCTAACAAACCATCTAATTATGGGTTCTAACTTTTTAGGATGCTACTATCGTAGGGTAATCTACAAGACTAATATAGAGGGTTAGTAGCACCGCTTAAAATAATAAACTAAACTGCTAAACAAGTTTAGCCCTACACACAACAAAATAAGAAGGATAATACCAAAAATAAACAAACACAAAGGAATGCAAACTGATAATACAACTCCAACCTTATGTTGCTTTTCTTTGCTATTGTTGGGATGTGGCACTCAACGGTGATCCAAAAATATCCAGACTCAACAACTCTGAGAAATGATCAAAGATTTGATTGCTAAAGTAAAAGTGCAGTGTAATTTTGATGCAAATTCTGGAGATGAAAATATGAGAAATGAAGGGGGTTTATATAGGAATTTTGGGTTGAATGGGCGATAGTGATTAGTCTAGGAAAATCGAGATAGATGGATGAGAAGAGATGATAATGAAGAAGATTTGAGCAAGTTTCCAATTCAACTCAAAAATCAGAGAGTTAGAAAAGGAAGGTAAAGTTGGACATATATTCCCATTTTTGAAAATATAAAGTTTCCAAAATGAGAATTAGAAGAAAAAGAAAGATTTTGATTTTTGATTTTAGACGGATAATGATTTTCAGAAAATTTAATTTTCAATTTATGAGGACCTTTTTTTAATTTTCAAAATTTATAATTATCATAAATTTGTTTTTTGAATTTTTGGAAGATTTAATTCAATTAATGAAAAACGCTGAATTAGTTCAAAATTAAATGGAATTACGTGAAATGAAATTAATTAGAAATTGATGTAAGATTAAATTAATTTAATTAGAGGAATAATTAGCTAATTTGATTAAATATAAATAATCAAACTATATAAAATGGGAAATTGAATTTTATCAAGTGATAAAGACCAAATAATTAAAGTTAATTAATTGAATTAACTTAATTATTCAATTAATTTTAGAGAAATGATTAAGTGATCAAAAGTTTGGATCTTAGAGGAAAATATAATGATTAATTAATGATTAAAGAACCCTTAATTAATAGCAGGATAATTATTTGTTAAATATGAACTTGCAAGTATGTCCATTTTTTGGTGTCTACAGGTACAATAAGAAAAAAGGGAACAGTTTAAAAAAAATGTATTGGAATAGATGACAACAAAAGTTTTACTCAACTGCAAATTCATATCAATTCAAATCTTCTTTTCCTCATTTTGAATATTCATATCTACAGTCGTTGGACATAATTTGATTAATTGGTTAATGAAATATCACAATCATTGTTGCAACGTTCCACTTTCCTTGAAATTTAATTTGAAGGATGTTAATATTTGAAAATATTGACCATTCCCAATTTGAAATGCAAAGGAGGTAGGTAAGGAAGAAGTGGAGTAGGTAGCATTTATGGTTTTATATTGCTAATGGTTGATACAAAGTGGTTGTTGGATTTGAAATTTGGAAACTGTCGTTTTGGATAATGAGAATATTAGTCATGATATGGGTATGACATATGTTTAGTTTTAAGGAACAAAGGGATACAATTTCAAAAAATAATGAAGTGACAAATGAGTACGAATTTAATCACAACAAGGTTAGCAAAGTCTGCTAGCGGCTAGTCTCTAGCACACTAAAGCAAGGTTGGGCAAAAGGTATGAATGGCATGGTTAGCTATTGCAATTAAATATCTATTTAGTGGGATGTTGGCAGAGGATGTTGAGAATATTTTATTATTATAAGATCATTGGTACGAGATATTGACGATGATAAAAACTTGTTTAGATTTGCATTTTTATTGGAGAGCCTCTTATTTTCAAGACACATGCCTTTATGATATACATGTGTCTTTTATTACAAGAGACAAGCACAATTGTAGAAATCAAGATAAAATTGAGGCTTTTAACTCTTTCCATTCTATCTTGAGGTTTTCTCAAGATGAAGGTTCTTCCCCCTCTGCCTCATTCTTGAACTGGTTTTCAACCTTTTATTGCAATCTGAGCAGAAGAAACCAAGGATGAATTCTCCGATCAAACTTTCACCTGCCAATTGACAAACAATTTTTGATGACTCAATAATAGATCACAAGATCAAGGCGGTAATAAAATACAAACTTAGGCTAATTGTCCATGATGTTTAAGAGAATTCTAGGGCAGAATTTTATGCATACTAATCACATGCATAGAGTATATTTAGATATTGCTTCTGGGTTTTTAACATCCATTCTTGTGGTCGAGGATAAGGTAGTAGGGAAAGATATATGTATCAAACTATTTGATAAGAAATATCTACTAGGTTTGCATGAAGTCATCATCAACATTGATGATAATTTAACTATCTCATTTCTAGTGGCCTATGCCTTGATGATGAAGGTGAGTGGAAGGTTTCCAGACCTTTGTGCCATAACTTGTTGGAGTGGATATGGTGGACCTACTAGAATGTTTTTCATTTTAACTGGCTGGGAATGGGAAGATAAGGTTTTGAGAGGAATTGTTATGAAAAGAAGCTTAAATTTTTCTTAAAAGAGCGCTAAGTATTACAAATGTGTTGGAAAAATTGATTAGAGACAAGATTAATGAGGCAGAGGAATGGGTTTAAAAGTACAAATATGATGAAAATATTGATAGATTATGGAGTGAAAGCTCCTCAAAGACAGAGAATGAAGGAATGGAAGTGGAGGAAGAACACAAAAATGAGGAATGAGTAATGGCTAAGGAAGAACAGAGTAACTGCATGAAATATGTAACCCAATTTGGAGAAATTAGTTCTGGGTTTGAAAAAGGATCTTCTTTAATAAGGGGAGCAAAGTGAAAATGACAAAGTATAGAGTTGTTATCAGAATGAGACTAGGACGAAGACCCTACAACAAGGACATAACAAGTAGTTGTTCCTCTCTGATTCACTCGGTTAGATATGATGAGTTAATGCTTTGTAGTCTTTTTTATAGTTTCTTAGGGTTTATTTTTCTCTTAAAGTTTTATTTTCAGCGTAGACATTATCAATCAAACTTTTTTTAGGACTATCAAAGAAAATGTTTAGGCTAGTTTTTGTATGACAGCGAAAAACTAGGAATTGTTAGTTTTATAATAGATAGATGATACTAAATTTTATATGATGAATTGGACTAGTTATGTTGTTATTGATGTTAATCCTGTGAATTATAGTATGGGGGTTAGGAGATTAAATGATATTACATAGGGATAATAAAGCCCTTTTATCTTAGATCTATTATGAGACTTTGTAGTAAGGTATATAAGGTTGTTCCTTGACCTCATTTTATCCTTTTCCCAAATTAGTGCATACACAATAAAACATTTGGTTAAGCAATTAAAAACTCACATTTTTAGACATCTTCTAGATCATTATAATCTTATGGGCTATCAAATAGTATCAACATTTACACTTTGATTGCAAGTGTCTCACTCTAAGAAGGTCAAATAATATATATATCTATGCGATAATACTTTTTTTTTTAATTTATCAATAAGTGGTAGTTACATTATTAATGAAAATTTGTATATGCTAAGATATTGTAACAAATTGATAAAACACAATCCAAACAATAGGGCTCCTAAGATGAGCATATAAGTAGCTAAAGTGGCGAGAATATAAAAAAACTCCTAAAACGAGGAGATATCAGAAATCAACTTATGAACAAATATTGAGCATCAACTAGGATGAGGCATACAAAACAAAGGGCCAAAAATATATCAACTCGGCGGTGCGCTCCTCTGCTGCTTTCCGAGGTTGTTTTTCATGCACCGCCTTATACATGAACATCCACTCTATTTCCTTTGGTGAATTTGATTTTAGTTACCTTCTTGAGAAACAAGAAACTTTCAGTTGCTATGTTGCAATGCATAACAATAGAAATTAATTTTGAAGTTATCTAGGAAATGAATGCCATTTCACTAGCACTCCCCTGTCACAGGGGATAAAATCACTAATTTGCAACAATCTGAGTTAGATCTAACAATAGAAGATCTAATTTAATGCAAATTCTAACTCCTATTCAAGAGAAAAATAAAATAATAATTGAATACATCACATAATGAATAAATCAAAATCACAATGCAAACTAATAAATCAACTCTCCCTTGGCTCTCTCCTTCTCAATGCATTATAGGATCTCAAATTTGCTCAATTGAAGATTGTGGTTGTAAAATTATGATAATTAAGCCTCTTAGATTTGCTCAATTGAAGATTGTGGTTGTAAAATTATGACAATTAAGCCTCATTAGCCGATAGGCTATCATAGAGTGAAAAACACCGGAACTACATCACGTTATATGCTTGAAAACAAAAATAAGTCACTCGTCATATGCTTGAAAACAAAAATGGGTCACTCGGAAGGAAACAACTATACAACAGAAAGATTATCCTTGATATGACAATCTGATAGCATTTATTAATTAAATTTAAAACCATAGAACAGTTGTTTATAATTTTTAAATTAATTAATAAATCCTATCAAATTGTCAAATCAGAAATAAGTCTGCTGGTTAGCCGTTTCCCACTTGGAAAGGCTCGGCTTTTGGCACCGACTCATGTTTGTTGCAAAGGCTGACGGCACCGCCTCCGACGTTTTGAGTGTAGACATGTAAAAGAAACAGAAGGAACGAAACCTCCATAGAAACCGCCATTGTTTTATTCCATTCATTTGATGCATCTCTAATCGGTTCGGTGGAAAGGATTTTGGGTTCCTGGATATTGCATCCATTCCCTTTGTTTCATGGTTTTGAAACCCTTGGAAATTTCCAAGATACAGTTTGAGAGAGAGTACCCAACTGTTATCGACTCATCGCCGCCTTACAGCCAACCGCCTCTGCAAATTCACGCCTGTCTCTCATATTCCTGCACAGACTGGAAATAAACCAGAATCTCATATGTAGAATGAGACGCTGACTT